>SKCR01009355.1:0-166959 GCA_019454045.1 Zanthoxylum bungeanum
ATAGGCACTTTTGCCCAATAAACTAGATTCATAGACTTTATTTGAATGGAATCAAATTAGTCCGAGTATCCACTCTTCGAAAGTGTGGATATACGAGTCTTGTTTGATTGTGTCCTAGACAACAATGCCACAATTAGTTTCATCATCTGATCAAATCAGTTTGAGCTATTTGTTTGTCATATTATACGTTTGAGATTTATTTATATTCCAAATATAAATTCTGTTATTCACATCTAATGTGTTTATCTCAATATCATCTTTATATAATAAAACACTTTAGTGTTCTAGAATATAAAGGTTCACCCGCAGCGGGTCAAACACTGATATAGAGATAATGTATATAGTCAAACTAGTTACATTATAACAGTTTCTAATTTAAGTACATACCCGAAGGTAGTTCCTAATTTAGGTATCTGCGGTTAAAACAGTGACTTTCGTCCCGTTTCCAATCCCCAGATAAATCTCAATTGATGTCATTATCCTGCTCATAGCAGATTCTGAACATCAGTATATATTTATGTACCACACTAAGTATTTAAAATCTAATTTTAATACTAGTAGTGAACATATTGTTGACAAACATATTTGAAGTCAGAGCCTTGCTCGTTCTTCAATTCCTTCATGTCTGCTTTGTCCAAACGGCAGTCACGCTTTCGCGATCCTGTTTGCCACATTTAGGCAGACATTTTGGGATATGTCCTTTTTCTTCCTAGAAGATTATAATGATTTTACCTTTGCCATTTTCAACACTCCAGAAGCCTTTGGCCAAGCCTTGGCCTTCTAGAATATCGAAGTACGGTGCCCTTACGCTACTTGCTTAATTGCAAACTTTTAACTTTGTCTCCTTGAGAATAGTAATTAACTCTCCAAGAGTTATTTATTGCAATTTAGTACTTCTAAGATCTATAAAGATCTATGAAGATCCTTCAATTTCTTTATCATACTTTAAGAATCTAATTCTTAGTTCTGATTCAGAAATTAAGGAGTCTACTGCGACAAACGTAATAGATTAAGCACTAAAGTTATCATCACATAAATCTTCCAAAGATTGTGCTCTACTATTTTCTTAAATCCGAGCTTAGGCATAATATGTTATTTTATCAAATAAAGTAACTTATTTTTTCCAGGACCATCCTGAAATTTTATTCCCAATTTGAAAATTAAACCATTTAAATACATTTTCCCCAGATTATGTTTTAAATGTCAATCTTTCAAGTTTATCTTGATTTTAATAGTCCAACTATTTAATCAACGATATAGGTACTATTTATTATAATGACTACAATAGTCCAACTATTTAATCAACTATAATTTAATAGATGAAAATCAATTATATTGATTACTATAATCCAATTATAAAATCAACTATAAATGAATAGTTTGAATATAGTCCAACTATTTATTAAAACAACGTTTAAATATTAGTCCAACTAACATTTAATTTCTTTGACGAATGATATTTGTTTTGAGATGTATGGCAAGTAATTAAATGAATATTGCAAATTCAATTCTTACCTCCCACTATTTTTTCGGCGAGCCTCTAACCCTCTGTCGAGTACTGGGAAACCGTGTTTCCTAGAGGGCTAGGATCCCGTTAAATATCACACAATCTTGACTTTGGCCAACAAATTGTATGATAATTAACTAGGTAGATCTCTAAGATCGATTGGATCCAATCCAATTCCTAGATCCGGTAGGGGGACATCCAAGTCCGAAACATATATCTTATATATGCCAATACATCCAATGTATTACCTAACCTTTTTCCTCTGAATCAACTAAGCCTTGGCTTTGGCACAACAAACTTAGTGATCCCAGTTAAGTGCGACCAATTGACCATGGAAAGCTTCGTAATCAATGTCGATGGACAAGAAGTGGTCTTGACTTTGGCCAACAAACCACAACTTGGACAAGACACCAATATGTAACAAAACTCTCGTGATTCAAACACATCTTCGACGGACAAAGGCCTTGATTTTGGCCAACAAGCCAATGCCAGTCTCGGATCTTGAGTGAGAATCACTCAATGGAAGGAAAAACGCTTAATATTTTTCGAGGGTTTTTTCGAGTGCAAATTGGCAACCAATTTATTATCTTTGTTAAGGTCTCATCATCATACACCCTTAAACATGCATTCTAAATACATAATAAAGCGCGTATAAAAAATAATAATGATATGCGGATGGATACTTTACACATTGATCCTAGATCAAATCTCTCCCTTTCTCTCTCCCGCTAGCACAAGTATTACTTCTACCCGTTACACTACACTTCTAAAGAAACCTCATTTACATTGAGGGGATATGTGAGAAGAGAATACAAAGAATATGGAGGTATAAGGCTGGACTCGCAGGTCCAATTAATAAATCAAATTTATTACAATAATTTCTAAAAATGTCCCACCCATCTAATATCCATCCGATATACATTATTAACATCGCAACCATGTATTCACACAAGCATGTTATCAATCAATCTAATCAAATTAATTAATCTGATAATTAGTGATCATCCAATGTTCAAACAACGATTTGATTTTGCTCGAGTCAAACTCGTTTTGCGAATAAGTACTTAAAGTACATATTCTTGAATTAAATTAAACTATATAATTAAATCCAATTCAATTTGTATTTAATTCTAATTCGCTTATTACGAACCTTTACGACTTAAATTCCAAATTTAATCGCTACGGGTCTCAAAGCCCGATTAAACGTCTAACGTCAATTTAATTAAAGTCCAATGGGCTTTTAATTAATTTCTTAAGGCGTGGACTTTTGGTCAACTCGGGTCAAACCGAATAACCAAAATTCAATCCGGGAGTTACCGCATAAGCCTAGAAATCAATTTAGGCCCATTAGGCCCAATTAAACTTCAAAGGTCCATTAGTCGCATTTGGCCTTTATGGAGGCGGTTTTGGGCCCAATTGGATCCAATCCATTTGGCCTAAACCCAACTTAGTACAACTAAGCCCAATAAGCCCAATTACAACACAACAAGCCCAAATCCAATTTAAGGCCCAATAATTAAATTCAAAAATCCAATTTCCCAATTTAATTACACTAAAGTGTATAACATAATTAATTATCCAATTAAAATTTCTAAAATATCAATTAACACAACTAATCATGCTCATTAACATTAAATCATGTCCAACACATTTAATCAAAAATCAAACCCAAACATGCTACATATATGTCTCGGCCAAAGAGGGGATTTCATGTTCAATTTCAAATCCAATCCAATTGAATCCAATCCAACATTAAATAAACATTCCAATTGATTTCCAACACATCCAATGAATTAAAAATCAAAATTCCAAGACATCAAAATAGGGCATAACTTTCGGCCAACACCAAATTTTGGGCAAAAAATTGATCTAATTCAATTTCATGAAATTGATCCAATCAAACTTCAATTCAACATGTTTTAAGCATACTCAATCATCAAATTTAATTAAAACATGCTCAAACACATTTTACCCAAATTTTAAGCCCTAAATCAAATTTCATACTCAACCTTGCTCTAGATGTCATTGTTGGTTTCTATTAAGGTCCCAAGATCATAAACAAGTATGAAATAAGTGCGAATGCAAATCAACGAAGTTGCGGAATACTCACATCGATTGGTTGAGCGACGCTCGACGAACAAAAACTGAAAACTGCTCACTGTGAACTGCGGCAGTGGACTGCTCCAAGCTCACTGTTTTGGCGTCAATGGTGTTCCTTCGTCAAGCTCCAAGCTTCGTCGAATAGTTCCCGGCTCATGGGTGGACTTCCCTATCACATTCGTATGTCTCGTAAGTGTGCTAATACTTGTGATTTTGCCACAAAATCCCACTCTTGCTTCCATTCACTTCTCGGTTTTAAGCAAAACCAGAAGAAGAAAATGGCAGTGAGCTGCCGAGAAAGAGAGAGAAGAAATCAAAGAGAGAGAGAGGTAATTGTTACATTAAAAAATGGTAAATGATTTTCCATAAATCATATACACAATTTTTCCCTCCAAAAGTCAAAGCCAATAAAGACTCCAACCACTCCCATCACTCAATCACATCAATCAAAAGTTGTCAAGTCACATCACTCAAAGTGACAAGTGATTTGACGCTTGATGCGAATAATGATTTGACGCTTGATTTGACTTGCGTGCCGCACTCGAATTCGAAATGTGAATGCGCTCGCAAACAATCCTGGGCTCGGGTTCGCTAATTCCAAATTAACAAATTTTCCGTTGCGACATAATTAAATCTAATTTAATTAAATAATCATGCCTAGCATAATTACTATTCACGTCGCTAACGAATTAATTCTAAATTAATTCGTTCGCCCGAATTAAAATCTAATTTTAATTCCGCGTCGAAATCCAATTTCGTTTAATATATCAAATATATTAATTAATCGATTAATTCCAAATTAATAGTTATCTCTCTTTAATGATATTTTATCCCAGATAAAATATCTCCGCAATTAATCCCAGATTAATTTTCTCTCTCATCTAATTAATCCCAGATTAATAAAGTGTGAGTCATACATCATCGGTGAATCTTCGGGAAGCGACCCATGAGATCCCCAGATATGTTGGTAGTAAATACGGTCGTCGGACTATCCGAAAACGTAAGTACCTATCACTACGCTTTTACCGATTTACAAGACAAGGTTGGCTTCTAGCAAAGCGCCATGCCTACCCAATTCTCCAGAAACATGTTTACAGGAATAAGTGATCTATATCAGGTGTAGTATACGTAGTATTGCTTATGTCGATCCAGTATCGGATGACACGTGATAGGGCTGGGGTTGGAATTGTGTCTGCCTCGTACGAAGCACATTTTAGATTTCTGGTAACTAGTCTCTATAATCGGATATACATGACCTTGTCATAATATCCCGATAACTGCAGCATTTAATAGAACCAGTCCCGTATCCTATGTGACCATCATCTCCACTATGACTGGAGTGATACTTCCGTCTTGACATCACACCCAATACACTACGATTCTCGATATAACAAGAAGAGGCGTACACAAAAACCGGTTAAAGCACTGGACGACCAAAACCAAAGTATATTGATTGTCGCAAGTATTAGCGGTGCAAGTCTCAGGTTAAGACCAAATACACCTACCCTGATTTCGGACTTCCATAGACACATAGTCATACTACCAATGGAATTCCGAGGGGTCTATCCAGAGCGAAGCTGTTTCCCGTACCATCGGTAAAACACAACCTCTTATTACACTTGCATGAGTATCCTATACCCAAATATATGAGAACTATGCCGTTGTGCCCTCACAACGCGCACAAGTGTAATACTAGTCTTTTACGTATTTATCGATGTCCAATCTCGATAATACTCTGACTAGGGATATTTAATGATTTATCATTCATGGACTGATACTGTCTCATATCATTCTCCGTCCAGGAACAAATCATAGGGACCTCCTATCGTTTATATATCTAGGTGATCTAATCACAAATGATAATAGTGCAATCTCCTTTGTCACGTAGTTAATTTGTACAACAACACCATGATCTGTACAAATAGTGACGTTATGAGTCATAATTGTCCGACAAAACAAATAGCTCAAACTGAATTAATCAAATGAGACTTATTTGTGGCATTGTTGTCTGGGACACATTAACAAGACTCGTATATCCACACTTTTGAAGAGTGGGTACTAGGACGGATTTGATTCTAATCAAATGACGTCTACGAATCTAGTTTATTAGGCAAAATGCCTAAAACACCTTTTACTTTGTAAAAGTGCAAGTGCCACCGATCTGTTAGCCCTCGTTTATAGTGACGTAAGTGGGCCCATATCTAGCTAGGCTAGAGGTGAATATGAACACTTCGTAACCTTTACCGATGTGGCATCGCGTTATGGTTATGCGTTTCTTTTGAAACACAAGTCAGAAACTTTTAGAGTTTCGACACGAAGTAGACAGACAGATCGGCTAAAGTATTAAAACGTCAAGGTTAGACCATAGTGGAAAATACTTAAGCAATAAGTTTCTCAATTACTTGAAAGAGTATAGTATTCTTTCAATATGGACTCTTCACGGAACACCTCAATTTGACGGTGTGTCCGAACTGAGAAACCGAATTTTATTAGACATGATAAGGTTAATTAAGAGTCGCTCTGAGCTACCATTTTCCTTCTAGAGATACGCATTAAACAATGCAAAACTTATTTTGAATAAGGTTCCATAAAAATCTGTTTGATAGACTTCATATTAGATATGAACAGGAAAGAAACCGGGTTTTCTCATTCCTGAAGATTTGGGTATGCTAGGCATATGTTTGGATGATACCAAACTAGAACCCAAATCGGATAAGTGCCTAATTTATGGGTTATCCTAGGGTAACCAAAGTATAGTACTTATACAACTCACAGAGAACAATGTAATTGTTGCTCGCCATGCGGTTTTCCTAAGAGGAATACCTATATGCAGTGGTAAGTGGGAGGAAAGTAAAACTCGATGAAAATCGGAGTAATACTATTCCAAGCACCGATTCCTTAACGGAACACAAAGAGTTCATCAAGGATGAAACTGTACCATAATCTTCGAATACACAAGAACCACACAAGTCGGAGAGAGTCAGAAAAAAACCTGGGAGGTATGGGTTTCTGATCTCACCTCGTAAAGATATCAATCTTATTGAGGAATTCGAACCGACTACGTATGAGGAAGTGATACAAGGTATCGACTCCCTATTATGGAATAATGCCATGTTATCCGAAATGGATTCCATGTATACCAACCAAGTTTAGACACTGGTTGATGTACCGGAAGGCATTGTGCCTATTGGTACTATATGAGTCTTTAAGGAAGACATACATGGATGGCAACATACAACATACTAAGCTAGGCTTCTAGCAAAAAAGGTATCGTTATCAACATTGTGTCGATTACGATGAAACCTTTTACCTGTTTCCATGGTTAAATCCATTTGGATAATGCTTACTGTTGCTGCATGTTTCATTTATGAAATATAGCAGCTGAACGTCAAAAACGCTTTCCTTAAATGGAAACCTTTTGGAGGATGTTTACAACATCCTGACGGTTTTTTTCGTACCAAAACGAGCAAATAAGGTTTGCAAGTTAAATCAAGCCATTTATGGATTGAAGCAAGCATTGCGTTCTTGGAACTATCGTTTTGATGTAATCATAATGGTATATGATTTAATTCAAAACGAAAATGATTCTTGTGTATATAAGGAGGTTAGTGGGAGCGCACTGACAATGATTGTCCTATATAATGATGACATATCATTTCTTGGAAATGACATTCCCATAATACAATCGGTGAAAGCTTGGCTTTCATGAAAATTCTCCGTAGACTACTTGGGAGAGACAACCTTAATTCTAGGAATAAGGATCTACTGGGATAGATCTAAAAGTTGTTGACACTCTCCGAGAACTCGTACATTGAAATATATGTACGCAACCTGGTGTCTCATATGCTTTGCGCATATGGAGTCACAATCAGGCCAATCCAAATGATAGTCACTGGATTGATGTTAAGAACATCCTTAAGTATCTTAAATGATCTAAGGATGCTTTCTTAAGCTATGGAGAAGAAGAACTTGAAGTGACTGGGTTCACCGTTGCAAGTTTCCTAACCGACAAAAAATGACTATAAGTCGTAATAAGGGTACTATAGAGTTTGAATAACGGAACAGTGAGATGGAAATCTTCCAAGCAAGATACTGTTGCCGAATAAACAACAAAAGCGGAATATTGCTGCAGCTGAGGCAGCAATAAAAGCACTTTGGATCTTAATAATCCTAATTAGATTAGGAATAGTTCTGTTAGCTGCTGAGCTAAGCTACATCACAGGCTAAAGAATTAATGGTCTCATCAACGATCCAAGTATGCACTTCAACTATTCATCTGATTCGTTCGGATCATATATCGTGGCGATGTGATGATCGAATAAATCGCATCAGATAATAACTTTGCAAATCCGCTGACGAAAGCCGTTTCTCAGTAGAAGTTTGAGCAAACCGTACATAATTTAAGTGTACGACACTTGAGTGATTGGCTATAGGCCAAGTGGGAGATTGTTGGACAATTATGACCCATAGCATCACTATTTGTACAGAACATTGTGTTGTTGTACAAATTAACTATATGACAAAGGAAATTGCTCTTTTATCATTTGTAATTGGATTACCGGGATATATAAATAATAAAAGTCCATATGATTAGTTCCCGATTAATAAGATATGAGACAATATTAATCAACTAAGGTTTAATCATTAAAACATCCCTAGTCGTAGTATTATCGAGATTGGACATCGATAATGCGAAATAGACTAGTATTGCACTTGTGCGTGTTATGGGAGCATAACGGCATAATTATCATATATTTGGGTATTGGATACTCATGCAAGTGTAATAGGAGGTTGTGTTTACCGATGGTACGGAAACAGCTTCGCTCTGGATAGACCCCTCAGAATTCCATTGGTAGTATGACTATGTGTCTATGGAAGTCCGAATCAGGGGGGTAGTGTATATTTGGTCTTAACCTGAGACTTGCATCGATAATACTTATGACAATCAATATACTTTGGTTTTGGTCGTCCAGGGCTTTAACAGGTTCTATGTACGCCTCTTCTGGGTATATTGAGAATCGTAGTGTATTGGATGTGATGTCAAGATGGATGTATCACTCCAATCATATGGAGATGATGGTGACGTAGAATATGGAACTGGTACTCTTGTATGCTGCATCTATCGAGATAATATGACTAGGTCATGTTTATCCGATTATAGAGACTAGTTACCAGAGATCCGATATGTGCTTCGTACGGGGCAGACACAATTCCAGCCCCAGGCCTAACACGTGACATCCGATACTGGATCGCAATACACAATACTATGTATATTACGCTTGATATAGATTACATATTCCTTTAAGAATATTTCTGGAGAATTGGGTAGGTACGGTGCTTTGCTAGAAGCCAACCATGTCTTGTAAATCGGTAAAAACGTAGTACTAGGTACGTACGTGTTCGGATAGTACGACTACCGAATTTACTGCCAACATATCCAGGGATCTCATGGGTCGCTTCCCGAAGATTCACCGATGACGTATGACTCGGACATAATTAATCTATGATTAATTATAAAAGAGAGAAAATTAATCTAGGATTAATTACAGAGAAATTTTTTCTGGGATAAAATTCTAATAAAGAGAGAGAACGATTAATTTGGAATTAATCGATAAAATAATATATTCGGTATATTAAACGAAATTAGATTTCGACGCGTAATTAAAATTAGATTTTAATTCGGGCGAACGAGTTAATTTTGAATTAATTCGCTAGCGACGTGAATAGTAATTTTGTTAGGCATTATTATTTAATTAAATTTGATTTAATTACGTCGCAACGGAAAATTCGTTAGTTCAGAATTAGCGAACCTGAGCCCGTGAGTGTTTACGGGCCCACTCGGATTTCGAATCAAGTAGGGCCCACAAGTCACATCACGCGTCACATCATTAGTTATTCTTGTGATAGAAGTCACATCAACTTTGAGTGATGTGATGGATGTCACTTTTGTGAGTGATGTGAGTTGTTGGAAGGTTTTAATGCCTTGTACGGTAATTGATTTTTTGTATTTTATTTTTGAAATCAAAATAGACAACACACAACTTATTTTTCTTCTCTCCCTCTCCCTCCAACTCACGGCCAATGACCATTTTTCTCTCTTTTGTTTTTCTCCTTTGCCGAGAACAACAAGAAGCTTAGGAAAGATTTGTGGCAAATTTTTCAAGAGTGCTAGCACACCAATGGGTCTTACAAAGGTGATAGGGAAACCCATTCATGAGCATGGAATCACACTTAAATCTTGGAGCTTGGAGCACACAAATGGGGCTTGACCGAAACACATGGAGACCAAAGAGAAGAGGTTGGCCGAAAGCTTCAATGGTGAAGAAATTTTTTGTGTTTCATCGCATCTTAAATCAGATCAAAGTGAGTATTTCCGCAACTTTACTTTGTTGTATTCACACATTTCATTCGCTTAAATGATCTTAGTTTGACCTAGAAAACCCAACAGAAGGGACTGCTTCCAGTGTCACATGGCGTCTCTATATCTAAGGACATGTGTCCTAAAACTCAAGATGAGAGAGATGCAATGAATCGGATCCCGTTCGCTTAAGCAGTCGGATCAATCATGTATGCCATAAAATGTACGCGACCTGATGTCTCATATGCTTTGAGCATCTATAGTCACAATCAGACCGATCCAGGTGATAGTCACTGGATTGATGTTAAGAACATCCTTAAGTTTCTTAGAGGAACTAAGGATGCCTTCTTAGTTTATGGGAAAAGAGAACTTGAGGTGACTGGGTTCATCATTGCAAGTTTCCAAACTGATAAAGACGACTATAAGTCGCAATAAGGGTATAAATTTTGTTTGAACAACATAATAGTGAACTAGAAATCTTCCAAGAAAGATACTGTTGTCGATTCAACAACGAAAGCTGAATACATTGCTGCGGCTGAGGCAGCAAAAGAAGCATTTTGGATCTATAAAATTCCTAATTGGATTAGGAGTAGTTCTGTTAGCAGCTGAGCTGGGCTACAGCGCTGGCTAAGGAATTATGGTCTCATCAATGATCCAAGTATGTACTTCGACGGTTTCATCTGATCTGTGAGATCATACATCGTGGCGATGTCAAGATCAAAAGATCGTTACAGATGATAACCTTGCATATCCGCTGGCGAAAGTGATATCTCAGCATAAACATGAGCGACCCATATATAGTTCAAGTGTTGGACACTTGAATGATTGGCTATAGGCCAAATGGGAGATTGTTGGAAAATTATGACCTATAGCATCACTATTTGTAAAAGACATGGTGTCTTTGTATAAATTAACTATGTGACAAATGAAATAGCTCTTTTATCATTTTGTAATTGGATTACTTGGATATATAAATGATAAAAGTCCATATGATTAGTACCGGATTAATAAGATATGAGACAATATTAATCCATGAAAGGTTTAATCATTAAATATCCATAGTCGTAGTATTATCGAGACTGGACATCGATAATGCAGAATAGACTAGTATTACACTTGTGCGCGTTATGGAAGCTTAACGGCATAGTTATCATATATTTAAATATTGAATATTTATGCAAGTGTGGTAGGAGGTTTTGTTAGCCGTTGGACCGGGAACAACTTCACTCTGGATAGACCCATCGGAGTCCCATTGGTAGTATGACTATGTGTCTATGGGAATCCGAATCAGGGTAGGTGTATGTGGTCTTAAACTGAGACTTACATCGCTAATACTTGCGACAATCAGTACGCTTAGTTTTGGTCGTTCGAAGCTTTAACAGGTTCTGTGTACACCTCTTTTGGGTTTACTGAGAATCGTAGTGTATTGGGGGTGATGTCAATATGGAAGTATCACTTCAGTCATATGGAGATGATGATCTGATGAGTGGTAATTATATCACTATTTTCCACTCATTTAACTTAATATTTTGTATAATTTCTTGAGTTTTGTGAATATTTTGATGTGTTTTGTGTTATTTTGTAGATAAATAAAATTCCAGGACTCTCTGGAGGTGATTTGGGGCAAAAATAGTGAAAAACTAACAAAAGGGCATTTTCATAATTTTGTGCGTCGCGAAGCCTAACATGCGCCGCTCCATGCTAACGTGCGCCAGGTCCACATGTCATAATCTAAGAAGTTTAACTTTGCTAACGTGTCACCGTCACAACCGATCTGCTAACGTATGCCGTGCCACGTGTCATCATCCTACAGTGCCGACAATCGCCATCGCCACGTGTCACTCCACGTGTCAGCCACGTCATCGTCTACATCACTAGTTGACCGAGTCAACGTGCCACGTCATCGCCCCGTCATCATCAGCCAATCACAGCGTGCCATGTGTCATCATTCTATGGTGCCGACAATCATTATCGCCATGTGTCGCCACGTCAGCGCCATGTCATCGCCACATCAGCATAATAATTGAGTTGCCAGCCGCCTTGCCACGTGTCACCTTATCCATAATGCCACGTGGCAGATAAGAATCTGAAGCCGACGAGCAAGAAGCTCACACGTCGCGCGTCGCGACGCGCGAGTCCTACCGGGGTCTATAAATAGAGCTCGAGGTTTCAATTTTAGATGTACCTTCCTCTCTGAATTCTCTGATGTAAATAGGGAGTTTTCTATCTAGTTTCTTTTAATTTCAGTTTTGTAATTAAATTTTAATTACGTTCTCTAATAGTAATAGTAATTTACTTTCTTTACTTTTACAGTTTTTACTATTCAACAATGAGGAGATAACTTCCCCCTGCTAGGGTGAAAGGTAATTCTTTTACTATTGCTATTTAGATTAATCTCCCTTAAATATAATATATTCACTATTTAAAATTTGACTTAATAAGGATAATGCTATATTGGTCGGTTGATAATTCATTTTAAACTGGTTTAAACCTGACTAAGCAAGGATATCGCCAGATTGGTCGGTTGGTAATTAAATTTTCTTACCGCCTATATGGCAGGTTTATTTTGGTTCCCCTTTTATGGCTGGTTGGACTTAATTTGATTTAATCAGGTTACCGCCTATATGGCTGGTTGTTAAAATAATCACAAGTTAATATATTATATTAAGGGAGATATCGAAATAGTAAATAGTAAAAGTTGATCCTTTTACCTTAGCATTTTATTTTATTGTAATTTACTTTTCAGCTTTTACTTTACCGCAATTACTTTTCAGCATTTTTACTTTATTCTTTTACTTTTACGTTTTTACTAGCCATAGTTATGTGTCGTAACTAAGTTAGTTATCTGGGGTTGTGATGAATTCTAATATCACCGGTTTATAAGAGGTTATTTTATAGTTTGGGTAATTTAAAGGTTTACTTATTAAGTCTTAAGCTTGATGCGTCTTGTTAATTGGCCACTAATAAGATTGATCTGGTAAATCTAAAATAAACTTGACAAAGGAATTTTAGGTTTCAGCCTTAGACTTAATAGCCCACGATCTTCCTTGAGGATAGATAACCCTTTAATAGATTTCCTTACAGGATAGACATATACCTGTCGGGCAGGGGTAGCCTTAATTGGAACTTAAACTTAATGAATCCAGGTAATTTGGTTGACATAGACATATGGTTCAATTGGGTTATACTGGGTATTTACGTCTGACCATCGACAAAGGCTTTCGCATAATTTAGTATCCATGTTAGTAAACCGATATATTACACAAACATGAAATAACCACTTAATCTTTTAAAAGATATTGGAAAGATTCACAACCCTAGATAGTTTCCTAATATTGAATTTTCTTAAACCTACTTTCGTGTAATTTTATTTACTTGTATTTAAATTAAAATCACCACCATTTCAAATCAATCAATCAACCTTTCTAGATACTAGTAATCATTTGACCTCATAAAATTAATAGATTAGGTATTAAGTCCTCGTGGGATCGATACTTTTTATACTACTTGAACGATACGTGCGCTTGCGTTATACGCGTGTGATTACGCACCGGTCAAGTTTTTGGCGCCGTTGCCGGGGACTTATTTATCTTTTACTATTAGTTTAGGGGTTAGATACGTTACTTGTATCTAATTTCGTTTTACTTATTGTTTTTGTTTTCTTATGTTTCAGGTTCCCAAACACTACATGAGACGAACCAGAAGCTTTGAACTCTGACCGCTCAACCCAGAAATTGAAAGAACCATCAGACAGTTGAGAAGGGAAAGGTGAGAAGGCCAAGAAGCTTTATTCAACATGGAACCTGAACCTCTGGAAGTTGCACCACCAATACCCATTCGAGACAGAACCATTCTGGTGGTCGACGGCTTCATAACCTGTATTGTACTTCCTCCTTTACCAGCAAATGTGTTTGACATCAAAACATGCATTCATATGATTCAACAGTCAGTGCAGTTTGGGGGGAAAGCAACTGAAGATCCTAATACCCACATCAGTAACTTTTTGGAAGTTTGCGGTACTTTCAATTACAACCGAGAAGCCGAAGAAGTAATGAGACTGCGGGTTTTTCCATACTCCTTGAAGGACAGAGCTAAAGCTTGGCTACATTCACTACCAGCAGGTTCCATCACAACTTGGAACACTTTAGCCACTAAATTTCTTACAAAGTACTTTCCACCAGCTAGAACTGGAAAGCTGAGGAATGACATCACATCATTTGTACAAAAAGACTCGGAAACTCTCTACGAAGCTTGGGAAAGGTACAAAGATTTACTCCGGAAATGTCCTCACCATGAGATTCCAAAATGACTTCAAGTCCAAACTTTCTATAATGGACTTTCTGGACTGATGAGAACCACAATCGATGCTGCTGCTGGAGGAGCTTTAATGGCAAAATGAGAAGATCAAGCCTGGGACCTAATCGAAGAAATGACCAACAACAATTCCTTGTGGCCAACAGAAAGGAGCATGATCCAAATAATTACAGGAATTTATGAAAGTGGAGCCAATACAGCAGTCAACGACAAGTTGGATCAGATATTACAATTCATGGAGACCCTTACCACTGGATCCACAAGTTCACCATATAGAGGAGCACCAGAACCAAACCAACTTGAAGAGACGATGAATTATGTCAACAATTTCAACAGACAGGGGAACAATCCATATTCCAACACCTACAACCCAGGGTTTAGGAATCATCCCAATTTTTCATGGAGCAACAATTCAGGGCAAAAGAACAATCCACCACCTGGATTCCAGCAACAGAACGAAGGCCAGGAATAGGCAAATGAACCAGGAATAACAGAAGTGCTGGCTCAGTAAAAAAAATACAATGCTATGTTTCAGAGTCAATCTGCTTCCATCAAAGCACTGGAGAATCAAATCAGACAACTGGCCAATGCTCATAGTTACAGACCGCTAGGTAATCTTCTCAGCAACACAGAATAAAATCCAAGGAACCGAGGGAATGAGCAATGTCAAGCCATCACCTTGAAAAGCAATACTGAGATCAACAAAGATGTTGGAATCAAGGCAACAATTGAGGAAGTTTCAAAAGATGCAGTTCCACAGATGAAGGAAAAAAAAGCAAAGGAAAAAGAAAAAGATCATATCATTCCACCTCCACATTTTCCACATCGACTTCAGAAAAACAAACTGGACAAGCAGTTTGCTCGATTCCTAGAGGTGTTCAAAAAGCTACACATCAACATTCCATTTGCAGAAGCCTTGGAAGAAATGCCCAGCTATGTAAAATTCATGAAATACATTCTTTCACGAAAACGGAGATTGGGAGACTATGAGACAGTGGCATTGACGGAAGAATGCAGTGCCATCATTCAAAGGAAACTTCCCCCAAAGTTGAAAGATCCTGGCAGTTTCACAGTCCCATGTAACATTGGAGAACAATATATCGGTAAGGCTTTATGTGACTTAGGTGCTAGTGTTAACTTGATGCCTTTTTCTATTTAAAGGAAATTGCAAATTGGAGAAGCAGTGCCTACCCAGTCTCTTTGCAACTTGCTGATCGAACGCTCGCATTTCAAAGAGGTGTTGTTGAAGATGTGCTGGTCAAAGTCGACAAACTCATTCTCCCAGTAGATTTCACTATCCTTGACATGGAAGAAGACAAAGATGTACCTATTATCCTTGGGAGACCATTCTTGGCGACATGACGAATTGTGATTGATGTACAAAAAGGAGAACTAACTATGAAAGTTCAGGACCAAGAAGTTACTTTCAATGTTTTCAAAGCCATGAAATTCCCGAGCGATGAAAAAGAAGAAGAATGTTTCAGAATTGATGTTGCTGATAGTATCATTCAGGATACTGATACAACTGCCACGTACAAATTTGAAGCTTGCATCACCAACATGACTGCCAGTGAGCTAAATGCTGAAATCCTGGAATGTATCAACTACCTTGACAAACCATTCCGATTCAAATCAACACCACAAGTGGAAAGCCTGGAACTACCAAAGAAAGATCGAATCAAGCCTTCGATTGAAGAACCACCACATCCGGAGCTGAAGTTACTACCGAGCCATCTCAAGGTATGTATTTCTTGGAAAATTTTCTGAATTACCTATTAATATTTCTTCTTCACTAACATTCGAGCATGAAGAAAAGTTATTGGGAGTATTACGAGCGCACAAAAGAGGCATTGGCTGGACTATAGCAGACATTCGAGGCATTAGTCCATCATTTTGCATGCACAAGATTCTGATGAACGATGAGTACAAACCCATAATGGAGCATCAATGGTGGCTTAATCCAATCATGAAGGAAGTCGTGAAGAAAGAAATAGTCAAATGGTTGGATGCTGGCATCATTTACCCCATCTCAGACAACACTTGGGTGAGTCCTATGCAGTGTGTGCCAAATAAAGGAGGAATCACTGTAGTCACAAATGAAAAGAATGAGCTAATTCCAACAAGAACAGTGACTGGATGGAGAGTATGGATGGACTACCGAAAGCTGAACAAAACCATGAGAAATGACCATTTCTGCTGCCATTCATTGATCAAATGTTGGACAGACTGGCAGGACATGAGTTTTATTACTTTCTGGACGGGTATTCAGGGTACAATCAGATTTCCATCGCACCAGAAGATCATGAGAAAACTACCTTTACATGTCCATATGGTACTTTTGCTTTCAGTAGGATGCCATTTGGATTATGTAATGCCCATGCCACTTTTCAGTGTTGCATGATGGCCATCTTCTCAAACATGCTGGAGCAGAGTATGGAGGTATTCATGGATGATTTTTCTGTGTTTGGAGACTCTTTTGACCACTGCTTGTAAAATTTGGAACATGTGTTACAAAGATGCGAAGATACCAACCTGGTACTCAACTGGGAGAAATGCCACTTTATGGTGCATGAAGGTATTGTTCTTGGACACCAGATCTAAAAGGGAATCGGGGTGGACAAAGAAAAGATCGAAACAATTGAGAAATTACCTCCACCAACATAAGTTAAAGGGATTCAGAGATTTCTTGGACATGTAGGTTTCTACAGGAGATTTATCAAGGACTTTTCCAAGATTGCTAAACCTCTATGCAATATTCTGGAAAAGGATGTGCCTTTCAACTTCACCAAAGAATGCCAGGAAGCTTTTGAGATCTCAAAACAAAAGCTGATTTCTGCCTCCATCATTGTAGCACCATTGGACCCTTCCATTTGAGGTGATGTGTGATGCTATGGATTTTGCTGTAGGTGCAGTTTTGGGACAACGCAAAGCAAATATTTTCCACACCATTTACTACTCCAACATAATTTTGAATGAAGCTCAACTCAACTACACAACCACTAAAAAGGAGTTGCTCGCAGTGTGTTCGCTTTTGACAATTTTGCTCATATCTACTGGGTCCCATGTGGTGGTCTACACAGATCATTCAGCAATCAAATCTGATCACAAGAAGAAAGATGCCAAACCCAGATTGATCCATTGGATACTTCTTCTGCAAGAATTTGACGTGGAGATCAGAGACAGGAAATGGACAGAGAACCAAGTGGCAGATCATCTATCGAGGCTTAATAATGGAGAAACAGCTGGAAAAGAACTGAAAATCAAAGAAACTTTTCCAGATGAACAGCTGTTTGCCATAAAACAGTAGGATGTCCCTTGGTATGCTGACTATGTCAACTACATAGTTTCGGGAAAATGGTCGTTGGAATGGACAACTCAGCAACGAAAGAAGTTCTTCAAGGAAGTCAAGCACTATGTCTGGGATGAGCCGTACCTGTTCAAACGTTGCACTGATCAATTACTGAGGCGTTGTGTTCCACAGGAGGAAGTCAACAGTGTTCTGTAACATTGTCATTCATCACCATATGACGGACACTTCAGCGGAAACAAAACTGCAGCCAAAGTCCTACAATCAGGTTTGTTCTGGCCCACTCTTTTTAAAGATTCTTACTTGTTTTCTCTTCAATGTGATAGGTGCCAGAGAATGGGGAATATTTCCAGGAGAAATGAAGGACCATTGCAAAACATTTTGGAAGTGGAGATATTCGATGTGTGGGGTATAGATTTCATGGGACCTTTTGTTCCATCATTCAGAAACTTGTACATTCTGGTTGCTGTAGACAACGTCTCTAAATGGGTTGAAGCAATTGTACTACCATCCAATGATTCAAAAATGGTGATCAAATTCCTGAAAAATAACATTTTCACTCAGTTTAGAACACCTCGGGCAATTATCAGTGATGGTGGCTCACATTTCTGCAACAGATACTTTGATGCACTCTTATCCAAATATGGAGTTACTCACAAGGTTACCACTGCTTATCATCCATAATCAAATGGAAAAGTTGAAGTTTCAAATAGGGAAATCAAAAGAATCCTAGAGAGAACTGTTGGATCAACAAGGAGGGACTGGTCTACAATCAAAAGAATCCTAGAGAGAACTGTTGGATCAACAAGGAGGGACTGGTCTACAAAATTGGATGATGCATTATGGGCCTACCGAACAGCTTACAAGACACCTATTGGAATGTCCCCATATCAATTGGTTTTTGGGAAAGCATGTCATCTGTCAGTTGAGCTTGAACACAAGGCGTACTGGGCAATGAAGAAGTTGAATCTTGATTCAAAAGCTGCAGGAGAGAAACGACTTCACCAACTCAACGAATTGGAGGAGTTTCATCTACAAGCTTATGAGAATGCCAGATTATACAAAGAAAAGACCAAGAAATGACATGATCGAAAAATATTACACCGACAGTTGGAACCAAGGCAGCAGGTGTTGTTGTACAACTCGAGGTTAAAACTTTTCCCTGGAAAATTGAAATCAAGGTGGTCAGGTCCATTTGTGATCACTCAGGTTTTACCATATGGAGCTGTTGAGTTACTGGAACCCAACACCAACGAAACATTCAAGGTTAACAGTCAGTGTGTCAAGCACTACTGGGGAGAATCATTTGAGCGACAAAAAGAAAGTGTCACACTTTCAGATCCAGCCTAACGTTCAAGAAGTCACGTCTAGTTGACGACGTTAAACTTAGCGCTAGCAGGGAGGCATCCCATGCAATTTCTGTATATATTGTGATTTGGTGTGATTTTATTTTGTGTGTTTAGTTTTTGCAGGTAAAGTCATTACACGATGGAAGAAGCTTTCACAAATCTTCACAAGCAATTTCCTTCTCTCCCTCAAAAATCTCTGATGAAAGTTTACAAAGCTCGCCTGGAACGGATGAGATTACTAACGATCCATGGTGTTCCTAATGACATTCGTTGGGTAATTAAAGCACGGGTCCGATTGGCAGGTGAGTATTCTGATTCCTGTAATTCTTATTTACCCGGTTTTGGAAAAAACACCTATGCAAAGAAACGTAGAGCTAAGCAAATGGGTGTTTGTTACAAATTTGCACGCTGGAATTTCAATACTCATTGTCGTTATTTAGGAATGGTGTCTGATAATCACGAAGATGAAATTAAATTCATTAGCGATGGCTTGAGTAAGGAGTCTGTAGATGATATATCTTCAATTCTTGAGACGCATCCCAGTGGATATGTTCATATAGCCATTCGTAAATTACATACACAATTCCAAAAAGAAAGACAACAGTTAAGTCTCGGGAATCTCACTCAAAAAGATCATGTTTGCCAATTTATAAGAAAATTGGATGGGAAGCTTGTCCATGACGCATAGATGTCAATTAAGCCGAAAATAATAGTAAATATTATATCTCTTTGTCTTTTCCTAATAATTGTAATTTTTTTTGTTGTTTTCTTTTATTTTCTCCGACATGATCCGTACCTTTTTTACTATCACGATTTATTTTACTGTTTAACTAATAATTGTCATTTGACAAGTACTAGTGCTATTATTTTACTAACCATTTTTCAGGTGTTATAAATTCAACTCATCATTGCACTTTTGAAGACATCCAGAGTAAAATATGGAAGCCACTTCAAGAAGACGAGTTGAAAACATCTGTGTGTTTTGTGGTACTAGTGTTGGTGTTAAGCCACAATACGTAGAAGCAGCACATGAATTGGGTCGAGTCTTATCTGCAAGGAATATGCACTTAGTATATGGCAGAGTCAATCTTGGACTAATGGGGATCGTTTTAAAAGCTGTACAAGAGGGAGGCAGTCATGTTTTGGGAATCATCCCAAAACCCTTGGCAGAGGCAAATCTTATTGAACCATCAAATAGAGAAGAGTTAATCGTGCCAGGTATGTCTGAACGACGGGTAGAAATGATTAACCGTGCTGATGCTTTTATTACTTTGCCAGGTGGCTTGGGTACATTGGGGGAAATTTTTACAGTATTATCTTGGGCGAACCTGAACATACACCAGAAACCGCTTGGACTGTATAACGTTGAAGGATTTTATGATTTCTTTGTGTGTTTCTTGATGATGCCCAGAGAAATGGGTTCGTGTCAAAACCTTTAAAAGAACTCTTCTTCACTGCCAGAACTGCTCCGGATCTAATTGACAAAATCTTAGCCTATGAACCACAAATTGACCCTATCCTTTCAAAGATAAATGGGTCCGAGGACGATCGTGGTAAGAGGCGTCAGATTAATCTGGATCTTAACCTTTAACTTTTCTGTAGAATTTCAGTTAAAAGTACTATCTTCTAAACTCTTCTTCTACTGTTTAAGACATTGGGGACAATGTCTCATTTAGGTTTGGGGGAGGGAATTAATTGATCAACATCTTATTTTTAGTTGTGTGTTGTTTTTATTTTTAGTCCAAAATTTTTCGAAAAATACAAAAAAATTGAATTTTTTTCAAAAATTAAAAAAATATTTTATGTTTTTGTGTTTTTATTTTGACTAAAAAGGTGAGATTGGTAAGAGATATCTGTGTAAGGAGTTTCCACTTCTGAGACGTATCTCAAACCTATTTCGGAACAAGTTAATTTTTGTTTATTTCCTTTTGAATTATTTAATTTGTGAATTCTCCATAATACTGACTAAAATGTATCTTCATATGCTCAGTTATAAGGTATTATCAACATGCATGGAAACATACGGACATGAGCTATAATTGAAAAGTTTGTAATATTCAGTGCTCTAGTTTAATTAGAGGAAGCATCTCAAAAAGTGATGGAGTAAAAAAAAAATGTCTGAGATCCGAGTTATTAAGTCTATAAGGGTGTTTTAACACTTAGTGCCCTAAAACCAACCGGTTTGGGAGTCACTGGCCCAAAGCTCGCTACATGAATCAAGGATGTTGCAAAAATATATATATCTGAAGTGTGAGTAATTAAGTCCGTAGGGGTGTCTTAACACCTGGTGCCCTCAAGCCAACTGGTTTGGGAGCCACCGACCCAACACTCGCTACATAGATGGAAGATATTGTATATAAATAAAAAAAATCAAAAATCAAAGAAAATAATCAGAAAAATCAGGAAAATTATTCCATTGCTACAAAAAAGTGTGAATTCTGATAAAACTTTAGGACAAAAATATTACTCTCTTATCAACTACACTTGTGACTGTTGTGGGCAAAAATGAGTTGTTTAATATTTTGTTGGTTGTGTATACGGAGAATGGTAAATATAATCGGAGAATTTACTTATTCAGTAATTTAGAAAGAAAGAAAACAACTAGTGACTTGGAGTAAAAGTTTCACATGATTAGTCACTAACTTCTTTATTCTCTTTTCTCTTGTCTTTTTGCTTTTGTGTGCATTAATTTCACTACCTTTTTACTTTTGTAAAATATTTGTGGGTATCATTGTTGTAAACCCTCACGAGACTACAACTCGTCCACTAGGGACACCTAAGGGTTTAAAGGCTTGTTGCATATGCTAAATGCAACTGTGATCCCTACGAAAGTGGCTTAGTTAAATTTTATTTCAAAGATGTTTATGTTATTTTATTATGTGTTTTGCTCGAGGACTAGCAAAATGTTAGGTTTGGGGGTGTGATGAGTGGTAATTATATCACTATTTTCCACTTATTTAACTTAATATTTTGTACAGTTTCTTGAGTTTTGTGAATATTTTGATGTGTTTTGTGTTATTTTGTAGATAAATAAAGTTTCAGGACTCTCTGGAGGTGATTTGGGGCCAAAATAGTGAAAAACGGACAAAAGGGCATTTTTGTAATTTTGCGTGTCGCGACGCCTAACATGCGCCTCTCTATGCTAACGTGCGCCGGGTCCACATATCATAATCTGAGAAGTTTAACTTTGCTAACGTGCGCCGTGCCATGTGTCACCATCACAACCGATCTGCTAATGTGCGCTGTGCCACGTGTCATCATCATACGGTGCAAACAATCGCCATCACCACATGTCGCCACGTGTCACTCCACGTGTCAGCCACGTCATCATCCACATCACCAGTTGACCGAGTCAATGTGCCACGTCACTGCCACATCATCATCAGCCAATCACAGCGTGCCACGTGTCATCATTCTATGGTACCGACAATCACTATCGCCATGTGTCGCCACGTCATCGCCACGTCAGCATAATCATTGAGTTGCCAGCCACCTTGCCACGTGTCACCTTATCACCTTATCTATAATGCCACGTGGCAGATAAGAATCTGAAGCCGACGAAACAGAAGCTGACACGTCACGCGTCGCGACGCGCGAGTCCTACCGGGGTCTATAAATAGAGCTCGAGGTTTCAGTTTTAGATGTACTTTCCTATCTGAATTCTCTGATGTAAATAGGGAGTTTTCTATCTAGTTTCTTTTAATTTCAGTTTTGTAATTAAATTTTAATTACGTTTTGTAATAGTAATAGTAATTTACTTTCTTTACTTTTACAGTTTTTACTATTCAACCATGAGGAGGTAACTTCCCCCTGCTTGGGTGAAAGGTAATTCTTTTACTATTGCTATTTAGATTAATCTCCCTTAAATATAATATATTCACTATTTAAAATTTGACTTAATGAGGATACCGCTATATTGGTCGGTTGGTAATTCATTTTAAACTGGTTTAAACCTGACTAAGCAAGGATACCGCCAGATTGGTCGGTTGGTAATTAAATTTTCTTACCGCCTATATTGCAGTTTTATTTTGGTTCCCCCTTTATGGCTGGTTGGACTTAATTTGACTTAATCAGGTTACCGCCTATATGGCTGGTTGGTAAAATAATCACAAGTTAATATATTATATTAATTGAGATATCTAAATAGTAAATAGTAAAAGTTGATCCTCTTACCTTAGCATTTTATTTTATTATAATTTACTTTTCAGCTTTTACTTTACCGCAATTACTTTTCAGCATTTTTACTTTACGTCTTTTACTTCTAAGTTTTTACTAGCCTTAGTTATGTGTCGTAACTAAGTTAGTTATCTGGGGTTGTGATGAATTCTAATATCACCGGTTTATAAGAGGTTATTTTATAGTTTGGGTAATTTAATGGTTTACTTATTAAGTTTTATACTTAATGCGTCTTGTTAATTGGACACTAATAAGATTGATCTGGTAAATCTAAAATAAACTTGACAAAGGAATTTTAGGTTTTAGCCTTAGACTTAATAGCCCACGATCTTCCTTGAGGATAGATAACCCTTTAATAAATTTCCTTACAGGATAGACATATACCTGTCGGGCGGGGGTAGCCTTAATTGGAACTTAAACTTAATGAATCCAAGTAATTTGGTTGACATAGACATATGGTTTAATTGGGTTATACTGGGTATTTGCGTCTGACCATCGACAAAGGCTTTCGCATAATTTAGTGTTCCAGGTTAGTAAACCGATATATTACACAAACATGAAATAACCACTTTATATTTTAAAAGATATTGGAAAGATTCACAACCCTAGATAGTTTTCTAATATTGAATTTTCTTAAACCTACTTTCGTGCAATTTTATTTACTTGTTTTTAAATTTAAAATCACCACCATTTCAAGTCAATCAATCAACATGTTAGATACTAGTAATTATTTGACCTCATAAAATTAATAGATTAAGTATTAAGTCCTCGTGGGATCGATACTTTTTATACTACTTGAACGATACGTGTGCTTGCGTTATACGCGTGTGATTACGCACCGGTCATGATCACGCAAGGATACATAACTAGTACTCTTAAATGCTACTGATATCGGGATAATATGACTAGGTCATGATTATCCGATTACAGAGACTAGTTGCTTGTGATCCGATATATGCTTCGTACGGGGAAGACACAATTCCAGCCCCAGGCCTAGCATGTGACATCCGATACTGGATCGTAATATGCAATACAAAGTATATTATGCCTGATATAGATTATATATTCTTTGGTAAATATTTCTGGAGAATTGGGTAGGCACGGTGCTTTGCTAGAAGCCAACCATATCTTATAAATCGGTAAAAATATGGTACGGGGTACGCACGTGTTCGGATAGTCCGACAACCGGATTTACTGCCAATATATCCAGGGATCTCTTGGGTCGCTTCCCGAAGATTCACCGATGACATTTGACTCGAACATAATTAATCTAGGATTAATTAAGAGAGAGAAAATTAACCTGGGATTAATTGCGGCAAGAATTTATCTGGGATAAAATTCTAATAGAAGAGAGAACGTGATTAATTTGAAATTAATCGATTAAATAATATATTGGATATATTAATTGAAATCGGATTTCAAAGTGGAGTTAAAATTGGATTTTAATTCGGGCGAACGAATTAATTTAGAATAAATTCGCTAGTGATTTTCGTAATAATTTTGCTAGGCATTATTATTTAATTAAATTGGATTTAATTATGTCACGGTGAAAAATTCGTTTAATCGGATTAAACGAACCCGAGTCCGAAGTGTGTTGAGCAAGCCCACTTGAATTTTTAATTTAAAGTGGGGCCCACTTCACTTACATCATTAGTCATTTTGGTGATGGAAGTGGTTGAGGGCACTTAATGCCATTTTCCCTCTAAAAACTTTTGCTTTTGCTTTTGGTAAAAGCATATACATACTTTTGTGAGTTGACTTGGTCATAAGGTTTTTTAGAAAAACAAAAACACAAAAACTCTCTCTTCCTCCCTCTAGTGGTCGTGAGCTTCTCTACTCCAATGAGAAATTTTACTTCAATTTTCCTTCTTTCTAGCACATCTAGAGTTAAAGAAGATGATAGGGAAACTCACCCTTGAGTTGGTAACAACATAGAAAGCTTGGAGCTTCATCTACATCTCTTGAATTTTTGAAATCTCAACCGATCAAAGTAAGTGATTTCTGCAACTTGTCTTTGATTTATTCACACACATATCATTACTTAGAGACCTTGGGCATGTCTAGGACACTAACACTAAGAAACATCATTATAAGACAAACAAATACTAAAGAGGTTTTCTTAATGCCAGTCAAAAATCTCAAGACATGAACTGATTCGTGTCAATTCTTACTGCATAAGAAACAGTTCTAATTAGACTATTATATCCTAAACCATATATCTATTTAGGTTACCTAATCGCGACTTAGAAACTAAGTCACAAACCATCTTGATTTTCAAGAAAATCGGAACAACAGTTCCTGATGGTTTCAACTAACCTAACTATATCTAAGTCTACTATCTTTCTAGAACCTATTCTATAACTACGCAACCATAAGTAAAGTCAGAAAACCTATATATTAAAGTAATATACTATTTAGTGGATTAAAAGTATAATTCTATAAATAATATAGAATAAAAGGAAAACGAAAGCAGTAAATTCCATAAAATTACACACTGTTTAAGTTATGGATTTTTAACCCAGCTGTGTCTCCCACTACTTTACGTAATACCGTAATCCCCAACGGACAATGGGAATTTAATAATTAAATCGAATTCCATAGTGAGAGTAGGATCCCATGAATATATTTCGACTCATAGCTTTGGCACGATCTCACCTACATATATTCATTAGGTAGACAACTCTTTGTCAATCACTCACCAGTGACTCCTGGTTTTGGTCCTGGCTGTTTCTCGCTGTGACAACTTTGGCACGTTCACAAGGAGGCGTATCAAGGCTTTACTTGCCAATGACAAACTCAAGCTACCGATGTAGTCCTGACAGCTTCGGCACGTTCAGGATTTTCACTTTCACTTGAATTTGTCTAGTATCAATATACAACCGGCATGAATAAAATTCTATCAACTACACCCTCACTGCTTTGGCACGATCTCAGATGCAGCCATAGAAAGTTACCCATAAACCGTATTGACAAGACGGACCAAGAAACATGTATCCAATACACGTTATTTTATAGCCATATTTAAAAAACATGGATTTTCCTACAGAAGCTATATTCTACATCCAATGCAGAATTTTAATCTAAATCATTTTCTAAACATTTCAATTCTACTTTAGAAAACATAACATAATTTAACAATTAAATTTCTGTTATATTTTCCGTTAACGTAAAACCGAAAAGTAAAGAAATATATCTAGATTAAAAGCTTGTGCGAACATTAAAATTGGATTATATATCATATATCAAGCATGAATAATGTAATGGATGAAGCATCAGTTCCACTCTGATACCATTTTTGTTGGGGTTTTGGGCGATGGGGCACAGCGGAAGCGCGGGTCCGGGCGAAATCGTATTTTAAAACTTTTTCAAAATATCGAATAAATTATTCAATATCTAATATGAATAATTTATTCATATTTCACCTAAACCTATTTATTCAATATCAAATATTGACAGAAACAAGTTGATAACTCGCGAAACTTTTACGAAAATAGTTTTTCCGCAAAATGCATTTTTGACCGAACCGACTACTCGAAACTTATGGAAACTGCCCAGGTGAGATCCAATAGTGTTGAGGTAGTTCATGGGCTGCACAAACAATGATGGATTCACTGTTTGGACAGACATCACATGTTTGGCTCAAAATCCACCCGGTAACGCATTTTTGGCCGTTTTCGCTTATTTCAAGTCGGAAACACTTTCCGGAAATTTTCCCAACTCCCAAAACACATCCATTACATTCGTAGGACATCAAAAACACCCCAGAATTTCCAGTTTAGGCATATCTGATCTGCAAACCAAAATTATCAAAATTCAAGCTTTAAATCCAATTTTCCATAATTAATCTAATTAATCATTACACCAATTGAGTCCCACCACACATGAACAACTCTAGAAGAATTCTAGGCTATCTTAGAGTGGATCAACAAATCTAGAATGGCAACCTATCAATAATTGATCAAATTGGACAAAGATTACACTAATCTCATCCAATACTTCTTCACACATGCATAATCTTCCAATTCCAATCACCACAACCAAAAGCCCCAAAATTTAGCAAGTAAAGAAAAACCCTAGATCTATTCTAGGAATCAAAAGAACAAGAAACAAAGTTTCCAAGCTCAAGAGCATAAAAAATTACCTTAATTCTCTTTTTTCCTAAGCTTTATTTCTTGTTTTTCCTTCACTTTTGGCTTGAATCTTCATTCAAAATGAAAACCCATTTTCATCTACCTTGTTGGAAGCTTTCGACAGTTCATGAAAGTGAACAAGAGAGAGGAAAAAAAAATTCCCTATAAATTTTTGTTTGAACGATTTTTGACACAATAGTAGATTTGGGATTTTGCAAAATTAATCAATTTAAATCAAATCTAACTTTATATTAACCAATCAAAATGGCACACATATAAAGCTCATTTAATACATGCCAAATGCTCCAATATTAATTGGACATGTATCATAACAATTATGAAAATGTCTTATTTATTAACAATTTAGATATTTAACAATTAAATATCCAAATAATTAATTAATGTAATTATTATTATATATGTATTTTATTTACAATAAATAACAAATACATATATTTATGGCATGTGTCAAAATCTTATTTGACAAATAATTAATGTGTATCTAATGTATTATATATCAAATACAAATACACAATAATTATTAGCGGACAAAATCCTCTAATTGCATGTGTTATCGTTTAACGATTAAACGATCCGAATTAACTCATTTAATCCGGTGAAGTATTATGAATAATTTGTATTATTCATATCGAGTTGCCCAAGTGCTCAACGAGTACACTTCATATTGTGAGACTCATAAAGTTTAGGTTTATCCGTCATGAAATCCAATTTCGTGTCCATAATCCACCCACTCATGGATTATGACGACCACAGATAATCTCGCTAAACTATATAAGTCGAGGTCATAGCATACGTATAATCTCTATTTCACAAGCCATCTGTATTATACCTGGGATATAGATGCGAACGTCAAATCCGTTCGGTGTAATACAGTCAACTTTCAATTTATGATCTCTAAATAACACTCGGAACTGATTTCCGAAGTTATACCACGGCCATGGATTTACTAGATCATAAACATGTGCTGGATACCTATGCCCTGCACACAGGACTGGCGGATCCTATCTTGATACACACAGGATATCATGAGCATCAGTCTACACCCAACGAACAGGTGGAGGTCTGATCATGACTAGATCATTGACGTGACTGCCATCAAAGTGTGGAGGATAGCTCATATATCTACAGTGGTTTCTAAAGTCGAATGACCACTATGCTCGCTCAACTCGAGAAGGTTCCTATTGACGTTGGTGTACCATCTATTAGGAAACCTTCAGTGAGTCGTTCAGTGTTTTATCAAATAAACACCTACATGTCTATACGAGTCTCCCGAGACTTATGGTTCACTCGGATAAACCATCGGACCAAGTCACAATATACGACATGTACTGGTCTTAGCGGATTTTACTAACCGACCCGTGTTAGAAAATCTTGACCAGGAACTTTATTTAAGGATATACAACTAATAGTGGGCTTCCCAATGTCAATTACAAATTACGTTGTAACTGTGCACTATACTGTAAATCCTAGGGTCTTTGTCTAATATACACTTATCACTGAACCATATTCAGTTTCGATCTAATCGTAATCAGATATCCAATCGCAATTAGATCGAATAATAGTATAAAAGATAAGGGTGCTACCATTAAATTAAGTAATATTATGGAAAATACAATTGCTCGTATTTATGAATCTGACATAAATACGATCTGGATAGGCACTTCGAGCACCAACCCTAACATATATTTCATTAGTGAGACTCTCTAGATTCAGGCATATCTGTCACGAAATCCAATTTCGTGTCCATAATTCACCCACCCGTAAATTATGACGACCACGGATAAACTCGCTGAATCATACAGGTCGAGGTCACTACATACATATAATCCCTTCGTCACAAGTATCCGAATTATCCCAGAGATATAGATATAAACGTCAAATCTCCATAGGAATAATCCATTTAACGTATCTATTAAAAATCTCTAAATAACATTCGAAACTCACTTTCGAAGTATACAATGGCTATAGATTTAACAGATTGCTAATCACTTATGGACTACCTATGCTCTGTACACAGAACTGACGGATCCTTTCTTGATACTCACAGGATATCATGAGCATAAGTCCACACCCAACGAACAGGCGGAGGTCTGATCTAAATAGATCGGTGACGTGATTGCCATCTAAGTATGAAGGATAACTCATATATCCACAGTGGTATCTCAAGTCAAAGAATCACTATGCTACTCAACCCGATAAGATTCACATTGACGTTGGTGTACCATATATTAGGAAATCTTCGATGAGTCATTCAGTGTTTATCAAATAAACACCTACACATCTATACGAGTCTCCTAAGACTCATGGTTCATTGGGATAAACCATCGGACCAAGTCCGATATACGACATGTACTGGTCTCAGCGGATTTTAATAACCGACCCGTGTCAGTAAATCTTGATTAAGAACTTAATCTTGATCAGTGACACTTCCCAATGTCAATTACAAACTATGTTGTAATCGCGCACTACGTTGTATATCCTAGGGTCTTTGTTTAATATATATACATATCACTAAACCAGATTTAGTTTCAATCTAGTCAATCTAATCGAAATTATATCGAATACGTATATAAAAGACAAGAGGTGCTACCATTTAAATTAGTAATATTATGGAAAAAAGGTATTGCTCATATTCATGAATCAGATATAAATACGATCCGGATTGGCGCTCAGAGTACCAACCCTAAAAATTTCTTCCACTTGCTCTAGTGCCATTCCATGGTATCATATACACATCCCAATTTATATCACATACTCATGGCCCTCAAGAACTCACCTAGCGCTCACGAGGTAGGTAACAACATGTAAGCCCGCTATGACAGATTGAGCTTGTCCAACAAACACAATCATTTTCCTTATCAAGCATCATTCATATTTTTGTAGAAACTTAGTTCTAAATCAATATGACTCAGATGCCATATCAACACTGTGCTTCAACTACTAAGTTGTCTAAGTATTTATGGATCAATTCCAAAACACTATGTAGACAACCGCAAACACAACACTAATAACAAACTTCTAATCTACGAGGTCACTATGCAACTGCATAAGTCAATACTTCATAAGTTGCAACTAATTCCACTCATACAGTAGAACCATCCGTGATGCTCTCACTGCATCTTTTCTGACCCTTTATGACTTAGACTGTCTAATGTCATAATTAGACTCAAAACTAATATGACCTTAATGGTTGCAGATTTATTCTCCATTAATAAGAAACTGGTTCTTAATATCTCAAAGATAATAAAGAACATGTTTCAAGACCCATCTTATGGTCTAGAGGATATTAAAATAACTCGTAACAATTACGATTAAATTGATATCTCTAATTGTACTTAATATAGTATTTATTATGCCATCATCCTATGATGAATAACATTGACTAGACATTCTAATCAATTTCTCTTTCGACAAAGGAATCATCATTTACGAAAGATGAATATTATATACATTAGACACACTAATTGTCAAACAGTTATACTAACTGTCAAACAGTTATACTAACTGTCACATAGATAGTCTCAATGTGTCCTTTATTAGATCATATCTAATACACGACTAATGGGAGCATCTCTCCAGTCTCTTAGTTTTATATCATATATAAAACTTTATATCTAATATAATAGAGACCACTCCCACTGTTTTCATGGAGAAAATAAGACTCAGGTAAACCTTTTAACTTATAAACATCTCATTATTACCTTAATAATGATAATGTCATTCTGATGTAAACACTAGAAAGAAATTTGTACGCTCCCACTAACCCTTCTATCCCATATGTATTCTCCATGCTTTTTGAAAATCAGACAATCTGACTGATATCAAAATTAGAGAACACAAATTTCCAGAAAGCTCATCCGAGTCTACAATAGGCTCTATAAGTTAATATACTAAATTGTAATCTTAGCATAATACAAACTCCAGAGCCATTCCAAAACGAACTCTTCAAATTAAGAAATCACAATGGATCTCTTATCTGAAGAAACCATTCAGAAATTCCACTTTGTATTCTTTAGCTAAAATGTACAATTTAATATCATCATTAACCAACAGATCTTAAATTATTCAATCAGTGTGACTAGAGACAAGTTTCCTCAGAATCTACAATAGATTGCTGAGTATAACTTTTCTCATTGTCATACTATAAAGGTCAAACCTTTAATGAGCTCATTGTGCTTTTACTGCGTAAACCATTTGCACATTTTATGAACGATTCATAATAAAAGCTCAATCAAGTTCCAAACTTGATCGTAGTAAGCTATGAATAATCATAGATCTATGGTTTAATTCTAATTTCCGGAATCGATATCAAATATCGTTCCCACTATAAGTTATAGGATAACTTTCTTCGATAAGAAAACAACAGAACCATTAAATATTAAATACTTTACAAATGATTCTGACATCCTATTGAACTTATTTGGAAGTAATAAAAGGGTATTTTCATCTTATTAATTATGTAGTTACATTTATAGTTTATCGCCATATTTGACTTCAATAAGTCAAGTCTTTTCTACAATAGTCAACATCTAATGTTACACACTAAGTAATAAACAATTTTATTACTCGAGATCGTAAGATTTTCTATCAAATAGCATACAATATTCTATTAAATAAAATAAATGATAAACTTCTACTCGTACCTCCGAGACACAAGTAATATAAATTATATAACCATTATACAAAAGGTAGATTCAAATCTCAAACATTTCAAGATTCAAATTTTCTACTTATATACATCATATACGTAACTGTAGAAACTAATGGAACACAAATTAAAATGATGAATTAATGTTACTGGAGCCTATCTCCAAGAGTATTGAAACTAATTCGGTAACTCACAATATCAAACGAATCAAATCGCATAAGATTCGATTTCTTCCACTAACCAATTCCATCAATATGGAATCGTGGAAGAATAATATTGATGGAAGAATTATATTCTACGAATAACCTTAGAACAAATTGCCATAAATTCATATGTTTGATCATATCAAACATCTTTGAACTATTCAAAGACTCACGATGAATTTGAAAGATATAATTTTTAAAACTTCCGATCGAATATCTTTGAACCAGTCAAAATATTCTATCCGCGTTCCATCAGAAACATGTAACTAAGTCACGACAGTTCATCGACTAAGTTATGAAGTAAAGAAAACTTCCTTTAGCAATTTACAATTCATTAAATTATATACATCCAATGTATCAGCATAATAAATTTTCTGGTCCAATGATAATCATTGGTTAAATGAGATTTAGTCACCTTCCTGAATACAATATTCGTTAAATGGATAAGGATATGTGGTGTGATCTCATATCAGACCATCATTCACCATATGGAATAAGGATCTAATACTTAAGTGATAAAATATCATATAATAATGTTCTAAGTTATTTACTTAACCAGATATTTTTATTAATGTTTATCTATTCGTTAATGACACTACTAGTCATTTTAAAATATGTAACAACTGTTTACAAAGAACAACTATCAAATAGTCGCAAGTTCTAGTATCAAATATCGAAACAACCATTCAATAATATTTTAAATAACTAGACGAGAGATCTGATATCCAATATCTACAGTTTTCGTATTATGAAAATCAATATTTTCTATACACAACTATACGCATCTTCTTTCTATAGCTTTATTATTTACTTTCAAATTATTTACAACATTTACAAATAATCGAAAAACAAATAGTGTCTGACACGTGACCTCTGAATGTGACTGAAGAATCTCGAGATGAGAATGGGGTTTTCGAAAAAACCCCATTTGCAAATACCTAATGGGGTTTTCTTAATGCTAGTGAAGAATCTCGAGACAAGAGTCAATTCATGTCAATCTTTACTACATAAGAAACTATTCTGTCTAGAATGATAATATCATTATCTATTCTAATCTAGAACCTATTCTAGAAATCTGCAACCATAATTGTTGTCGGAAAACATATATAATAAGCATGCAGTAGATAAAAGTTTAATTCTATCAAACTAATAGAATAAGGAACAACATGAGCGACAATTTACATAATATTATACACCGCATAAGTTAAGGATTTTTATCCTAGCAGTGTCTGCCACTACTTTACGTAATTCCGTAATCCCCAACGGAAATGAGAATTCAATAACTAAGTTGAATTCCATAATGGGAAGTGGAACCCATGAATATATTTTGACTCACAGCTTTGACACGTTCTCGCCTACGTATATTCATTAGGTAGACAACTCATTGTCAATCACACTAACTGTGACTATTGGGTTCGGTCCTGATCGTTTCTCATTATGACAGCTTTGGCACGTTCACAAGGAGGCGTATCAAGGTTAAACTTGTCAATGAAAAAACTTAAGCTATCGATGTAGTCCTGACAGCTTTGGCACATTTAGGATTTCCACTTTCACTTGAATTGTCTTTTCTCATATAAGTTCTACTGGCGCAAATGAACTACCTTCAACCATAACTGGACAGCTTTGGCATGTTATAGCCATAGCATCATGAAAACATTTACATCTGTATTAATAAGGTGGATGAAGAAACAAGTATTTCTAATACTGGTCACTTTCTTAAAACCTTATTTAAACGGGGATTTTCCAACAAAAGATGCTTTTATTTTATCTAATCAAATTAAATAAACATATGTATGTATTAAGTAATGATTAAATTAAATATTGAATTTTAAAGGGCTAATCATATCGGGTGTCCAAGATCATACTCGCTCTGATACCATTTTGTTGCGGTCAAATCAGGGAGGCGCAGTGGAAGAATCGCTGTTTGGGTGAAATCATAGTTTAAAATTTTTAAACTTACGAATAAATTATTTAATATCCAATATTAATAATTCATTCATATTTCACATAAAGATATTTATTCGATATCATATAACGATATAAATAACATAGAAACTGTTAGGTTCCTAGAACATGCCAAGGATTTATAAGTCATGATTTCATGTGTGAATACTCAAAGAAGTTGCGGAAGAAAAATACTTACAATGAGCGGATGTAGGATTTCAAAAATCTTTGCGTTTCAGAAGCTCCAAGCTTTGTGTTGAATCTTTAATTCCAAGGATGAGTTTCCCTATCACCTTCTTTAACTCCTTAAGTGCTAGCTCAAGTTGATTTTGAAGCCAAAACAATGGAGAAAAAGCCCTAAGCTCACGACAAAGGGAGAGGGTGAGAGAGAGAGATGTGTTTTCTTTGTATTTGTTTCTAAAACAATTACAACTAATGAAAAGTCAAACACACAATTGGTATATGCTTTACCAAAAACAAAAGGCAAAAATGTTGGAGGGAAAATTGGCAATTAATGCCTCCAACCACTTCCATCACTCAAGTTGACACTTGATAGACAAGTGATGTAAGTTGGTGGGACCAACTTTAATTCAAAATTCAAGTGGCTTTCTCAATACACTTCAGGCTTGGGTTCGCTTTATCCAATTAAACGAATTTTCCATCGCGACGTAATTAAATATAATTTAATTAAATAATAGTGCCTCGCAAAATTATTACGAAAGTCGCTCGCGAATTTATTCTAAATTAATCCGTTCGCTCTAATTAAAATCTAATTTTAATTCCGCTTTGAAATCTAATTTCAATTAATATACCCAATATATTATTTAATCGATTAATTCCAAATTAATCGCGTTCTCTCTTCTAATTGAATTTTATCCCAGATAATTCTTGCCGCAATTAATCCCAGATTAATTTTCTCTCTTAATTAATCCTAGATTAATTCTGTTCGAGTTAAATGTCATCGGTGAATCTTTAGGAAGCGACCCAAGAGATCCATGGATATGTTGGCAGTAAATCCGGACGTCGGACTATCCGAACACGTGCGTACCCCGTACACGTTCTTACCGATTTACAAGACATGATTGGCTTCTAGCAAAGCACCGTGCCTACCCAATTCTCCAGAAATATTCAACGAAGAATATATAATCTATATCAGGCATAGTATACTAAGTATTGTGTATTTCAATCCAGTATCAGATGTCACATGCTAGGCCTGGTGTGTACGAAACATATATCAGATCACAAACAACTAGTCTCTTTAATCGGATAATCATGACCTTGTCATATTATCCCAATAGTTTCAACATATTAGAGTACCAGTTCTGTATCCCTGGGTGGTCATCATCTCCATATGACTGAAGTGACACTTCCATCTTGACATCACACCCAATACACTACGATTCTCAATAAACCCAGAAGAGGCGTACACAGAACCTATTAAAGCCCCAGACGACCAAAACCAAAGCATATTGATTGTCGCAAGTATTAGTGATGCAAGTCTCAGGTTAAGACCAAATACACCTACCCTTATTCGGATTCCCATAGACACATAGTTATACTACCAATAGGATTTCGAGGGGTCTATCCAGAGCGAAACTGTTCCCTTACCATCGGTAAACAGAACCTCCTATTACACTTGCATGAGTATCCAATACCCAAATATATGAGAACTATATTGTTATGCTTCCATAACGCACACAAGTGCAATATTAGTCTATTCCGCATTATCGATGTCCAGTCTTGATAATACTACGACTAGGGATATTTAATAATTAAACAATACGTGGATTGATATTGTCTTATATCTTATTAATTCGGAACTAATCATAAGGACTTTTATCATTTATATATTAAAGTAATCTAATTACAAAATTATAAAATAACAATTTCCTTTATCACATAATTAATTTGTACAAAAACCACAATGTCTTTTACAGATAGTGATGCTATGGGTCATAATTGTCCAACAATCTCCGACTTGGCCTATAGCCAATCACTCAAGTATCTAACACATGAACTATGTACATGTCGCTCAAACTTTTGCTGAGAAATAGCCTTCGTCAGTGGATCTGATATATTGTCATCTGATGCGACTTTCTCGATCTTCATATCGCCACGATGTATGATCTCGTGAATGCCAAAATGTGTTACGTGTATGCATGCATGCATGAGTTTTCTTATCCCGTCGGGTTAGGCCTTCTGCCACGTCTTCTATTTCTCAGGCAAAATATTGCTTCAATCTGTCCACGTTGATCGGCTCAGTGAACTCGTTACCTTCCAAGTCTGACAGTTTCACTGCGCCATTTCCCATTACTTTCTGCACTATGTAAGGTCCTTCCTAGTTAGGTCTGAACTTTCCTCTCGGATCTGTCATCGACGGCCTTGACTGCTTGAGTACCAAATCACCCTTTCTGATCTTGGTGGGACATACCTTCTTGTTGAATGCCCGGGCTAGTCTCTTCTGATACAACTGCATGTGATACAAAGACTTCTTTCTCTTCTCATCCAACAGTGCTAACTGATCAAACCTCTGTGCGGCCCATTCTTGTTCCGGTAACTCTGTTTATGCTAATACCCTCATAGACTGTATTTCCACTTCTACTGGCAATACTGCTTCCATTCCATAGATTAGAGAAAAAGGTGTGGCCCATGTTGCTGTTCTTACTGACGTTCTGTACCCCCACAAGGCATACGGTAGATTATCTGCCCAATCTCTGTATCTTTCTATCATCTTGGCGAGAATCATCTTTATAGTCTTATTGGCTGCCTCAACTGCCCCATTTGCCTGCGGCCTGTACGGTGATGACTTATGATGGCCTATCCTGTATTTCTGTAGCATTGCCTTTGTTTCCCCTTGGAATTGAACTTCGTTATCTGTAACACATGATGCGGCATACCGTACCGACAAATGAGATTCTGAGTTATAAACTTTGCCATCTGCTTCACTGTAACATTGCGGAATGACTCTGCTTCCACCCACTTTGAGAAATAATCTACTGCCACTACTATGAAGTGATGCCCATTCGATGCATTCGGTCAAATCTCTCCAATCATATCAATTCCCCTTGCTGAGAAAGGACACGGCTCTGACAACCCGTGCAACTCTGTGTGCGGCAAATGATTCAAATTACCGTGTGCTTGACAATCATGACAGTGTATTACCATCTTCGCGCAGTCGGTCTCCATGGTTGACCAGTAAAAACCTTGTCTCATTATCTTGCGGGACAGATTCAACCCGTTCATATACGGACCACATATCCCGGCGTGTACTTCTTCCATTACCTACTGAGCCTCTTCTTTTCTCAAACATTTCAACTGAATACCGTTTGCTTGCCTCTTGTACAGTTCCCCTTTCAGAATCACATATTGGGAAGCTAATTTCTGAATGGCTAATCTGTCTTTTTTGCTTGCTCCCTCCGGGAGTTCCCCGTGTTCCAAATACCTTTGAATGTCGTGATACCAAGGTTTACCATCGTCGATCTCCACTTCCAGGACTCTTTCTATCTCATAAACGGGTCTATTTGTTGTTGTCAGTACTGTTGTCAGTACCAACGGTCTCATTACCAACTTCTTTGGATTTTCCCAAGTTGCTGCAAGTGTAGCTAATGCATTAGCCATCTGATTCTATTCTCGCGGCAAGTGCTGAAACTTACAATCGGGGATAACCTGTGCTAACTTTCTGAGGTGAAAAAGGTAAGGTTTCAACTGTTCTTCTTTTAATTCCCATTCTCCCTACATCTGTCGGATCACCAACATCGAATCTATGTAGACCTCCACGCTCTCAGCCTACAAGTCTATCAGTGCAGTCAAACCAAAAGCACAGGCTTAATACTCAGCCATGTTGTTAGTTACTCTGAACGTCAACCTCTTGGCCAAAGGCAAAGTCTCTCCTCCGGGGGTCACTATCACGATCCCAATTCCGGATTCTTTGTAATTCACTACTCCGTCAAAGTACATTTTCCATCCCTGAATTGCTATTGTCTGGATCTCTTCATCTGGAAATTCAAACTTATGCTGATCCCCTTCAATAGGTTGCAATGCCAGAAACTCTGCTACGGCTCGCCCCTTGATCACTTTGGAAGTGAGGTACTCAATGTCAAACTCTGTCAGCAACACTAACCATCTGCCCAATTTTCCCACTAGCGAAGGCACTGAATGCAGATATTTCAAAGGATTCTCCTTTGCCACTACTTAGATCTTGTAAGATTGGAAGTAATGCCGTAATTTTCTGGATGCCCATACTACTGCCAAACAGATCTTCTCTACTTCTTGATAGCGGACATCATACGGAAGCATTTTCTTACTGAGATAGCAGACTGCATGCTCTACCCCGATCTCATCTGCCTGTACCATCATTGCCCCCAGTGCTTCTGATTCTATAGCTAAATACAGTACCAAGGGTCTGCCCAGTCTCGGAGGTTTCAAACAGGAGGCTTTACCAAGTATTCTCTGATCTTGTCGAAAGCTGACTGACACTGCTCATTCCATTTCACTGGCTGGTCCTTTCTCAACAGTCTGAAGATAGGCTCACATACTGACGTCAACTTGGCGATGAACCGACTGATATACTGAATTTTTCCCAGGAATGCTCGAACCTCTTTCTTTGTCTTCGGTGCCGACATTTCAGTAATTGCCTTGATTTTCTCAGAATCTACTTCTATTCCTCCCATTCCCACTGTATGTCCCAGTAATTTTCTTGATGTTACCCCAAACACACATTTCTTGGGATTCAGCCGCAAGTTTTATTTGTCAACCCTTTGAAGGAACTTCTCCAGTGCTTCTATATGCCCAATTCTTGTCTCTGATTTCACCATCATGCCATCCACGTACACTTCAATCTATTTGTGCATCAGATCGTGGAACAATGTAGTGGCCATCCGCTGATAAGTAGCTCCTGCATTTTTGAGCCCAAACGACATTACCTTATAATAATAAGTACCTCATTCTGTGACGAAGGCAGTTCTGTGCTTGTCTTCCTCAGCCATAAGAACCTGATTATACCCTGAAAACCCATCTGCAAATGAATACATGGCAGATAAAGTTGCACTATCAACTAGTACATCAATATGAGGTAGAGGAAATTCATCTTTCGGGCAAGCCTTATTGAGATCTCTGTAATCCACACACATTCTGACTTTCCCGTCTTTCTTCGGCACTGGCACAATATTTGCTAGTGTTAGTGTTTAATTATTGTCTTGTAGAAGGCTTCCGTAAATCCATTAGCACGGGTTTTGGATTCCAATAAACTAAAAAGAACCTCAAACTACTTATAGTATGTTATGACCATCCACTTTGTCTTTGAGTCAAAATAATTGAGATATGTTAGCTTTGTGATGCATTCGATGAAAACCATATATGAAGAACTTCATAACATGTTACGCATGGCAGAGCATGATTTGAAGAATGACAATCCCACTTTGTAACTCTATGGTGGAGTAAGCTCTTTAAAGACTTCTAGGAAGTCTAAGAAGATTAAGAGGAAGTCTAAGAAGATTAAAGTGGGAAATAGGCAGAAATACTCCAAGAAACAAAATGCAAGACCGCTTGTAGCTTGTGATGCATGTCTACATTGCCAAAAGTATGGACACTGGAAACGTGATTATCCAGAGCTGAAAGGAAAATCAGGAACCCTGATACGTATTGTATTTTTCCTATTATTTAAATCTCATTAGCCTTAGATGTAAATAGTGGTTGGGTGTTAGAAACCGGTAGTTCCACTCATATTTACAACTTCATGCAAGCCATGAGAGTTAAAAGAAGGCTGAACAAACATGAGATCCAGCTTAGAGTTAGGAATGGCGAGACATTGGATGTCAAAGATATATGAACGGTTGTTCTAGATCTCCATAATAGAAGTAAATTAATTTTACATGATTGTTATTATGTACTCTATCTTATCAGATAAATAATATCGTTACCGATATTGGATAAAAGGGATATAAAATAGACATTAAAGATGGTGTTTTATGTTTATATGATAAGACAATTATTTGACATGTGAATGTTCTTTGTCTAACGGTCATTATATTTTGGAAATATATCAAAATGTCTTTAATATAGAGGAAAATACAAGTAAAAAATATGAATTAAATTGAATTATTACATATGAGATTTGGCCACATAGATGTTAGACGTCTATCAAAATTGGTTAAGGATGGTTTGATTGAAGATATCACCTTAGATCCTTATCCGATTTGTAAGTCATGTATCCAAGGGAAATGACAAAGGCCCCATTTCTTGGTGTTGGACATAGTGCTGAAGATTTATTGGAGCTAGTACACAGTGATGTGTGTGGTCCATTAAATCATTTCGCTCATGATGATTCAACATACTTCGTGACTTTCACGAATGATAAGTTCTGATATGGATATGTCTATTTGATGACACATAAATCAGAAATATTTGAAAAATTCAAAATATTCTGAAATGAAATAGAAAAATAAACCGGTAAATTCATCAAGTGTCTTTGATCAGATCGAGGTGGTGACTTTATGAGCGACAAATTCAGATCTTATTTAAGGGAGAATGAGATTCTCACCCAATATATCCCACTAGGAACTCCTCAACACAATGGTGTGTCTAAGCGGATAAATCGTACTATATTGGATATGGTATGATCTATGATGAGTTATACTTAATAGGGTTATGCTTTACTTACTGATGCCCATATACTTAATAGGGTTCCATCGAAACCTGTGTCTACGACTCCATATCAGATATGGTACGGTAGAAATCCAAATCTTAAATATTTAAAGATTTGGGGTTGTCCTGCATATCTTATAGTTACATATAAGGATAAACTAGAACCCATGGGGTATAAATATAGGTTCGTTGGATATCCTGAAAATTATTTGGGATATCAATTATATGATTTTGTCACTTTTTCAAAAATGAATTTTTGATAGAAAATGGGAATTATAGAATTATTGAACTCAATGAGTTTGATCGCAATATTGAGGAACCTGAGATGGAACCAAAGATCCAACTAGGTGTAGGATCTACAACATAGGTTCTACGTAAGTCGAATAAAATATCAAGGCCTATTGAGAGATTATTTTTAACATCTGATCTGAGCCTTGATATTTTCCTCTTGAAGGAAACGGATTCAGCTACGTATAAACAAGCGATATTCGATATCGATTCGAGAAAATGACAGAAAGCCATAAAGTCCGAGATGGATTCTATGTATGACAATCAAGTCTGGATTTAGTAGAACTCCCTGAAGGAGTTAAACTTATTGGTTGTAAATGGGTTTATAAAAGGAAGTGAGGGCCTGATGGAAAGGTGGAAACCTTTAAGGCCCGACTGATAGCGAAATGTTACACTCAATGGCCTATGATTGAATATGAGAAAATCTTTTTACCGTAGCCATGCTAAAATCCATTAGGATTCTTTTAGCCATTGCTGCATATGATGATTATGAGATATGGCAGATGGATGTGAAAACCGATTTCCTAAATGGATTAGTAGGATATTTATATGGAACAACCAGAAGGTTTCGTACCCAGTGAAACTTCAAACATAGTTTGTAAGCTCAAGATGTCTATTTATTGACTTAAACATGCATCCCGAAGCTGTAATCGTTATTTTAAAGAGATAATTAGATTATCTGGATTCATTAAGAACTAGGAAGAATTGTGTGTTTATAAGAAAGTTAGTGGGAGTATTATAATATTCCTTGTATTATATGTAGATGATATCCTTACCATTGGAAATGATATAGGATTGATGCAAAGTGTGAAAGCCTATCTTTGCAAGAACTTTTCCACGAAAGACATGGGTGAAGTTTCCTAGAGTCGCGATGGGCTCTACTGGGATAGAGTTAGGAAACTTATAGGGTTGTCGCAATCCGCGTAAATAGATAAAATATTATATATGATTTTACCAACTGCAAGGCAATAAATGTACATTTTCGACACATCATAAATCTTTCGAAGAAAATGGCACCTCAGATGAAGGAAAAAAGAGTTAGAATGTCTAACTTTCCATATGCTTCTTGTATTTGAAGCATTATGTATGTTATGCTATGTACAAGAGCCGACATCAGATTCAGCGTCAGTGTTACTAGCTGATATCAATATGATCCGGTAATGATCATTGGACAGTTGTGAAACATATCTTGAAATATCTTAAGGATACTAAGGATAAGTTTCTCATATATGGAGAAGATAAGCTACAAGTTAAGGGTTATACAGACTCCGATTTCCAAGGAGATCTGGATGATAGAAAGTCTACATCCGGGTACATATTTACCCTTAATGACGGTGTGGTTAGTTAGTGATGTTCAAAGTAAGGCTCAACAGCTAATTCCACCACTGAGGTGGAATTTATAGCGGCTTCGAAGCTTCTAAGGAAGCTATTTGGATTAGAAATTTTATTATAGAACTTGGCATTGTGCCAAGTATTGGGATTCGATCCCACTATACTGTGATAATAGCGGAGCCATTGCGCAAACTAAGAAGCCGAGAGCGCATTCCAAGTCTAAAAACGTGGAAAAGAAATATTGCATGATTAGAGAGATTATTAAACAAAAAGACATAGTGGTCTTAAAGGTTCAAGGACAAGACAACATAGCATACCTACTTACTAATGCCTTACCTCTTAAGTTAGTCGATAAACATATGGATGAGATAAGACTTCGGTACCATCCGGATCGACACTAAGTAAGTGGGAGTTGGTACTTGGAGCGCCAATCCGAATAATATATTATACATTATATTTTATTATTTATTAGTAAAATAACTATATTTTCATTTCAAACCTTGTTAATGGTAATGTCCTTATGCATATTAGATTGATATATAAATATGCTAAAAATAACATCAACCTTAGAATAGTCATGTAGTAATACTGGATATTGGGTGGTCTGATATTGAGATAATATTACTATTATAAACTATTCTTAAAGTAGATATTCATAGTCGTTGGTTTTGGAATACGGTCGAATTCCTATAACCTATAAGACTAGCACATGTCGTTTATTGGAATTGGAGTTCCAATGGTTTAACCCGATGTACCATGAGTAAAGGAAGCTCGTATAGACTTGTGGGTATTCATTGGAGTGAATACTGAATGACTCATAGGTGATTCCTAATATTTGGAAGAACAAACCACCATCAATAGGAATCTCCTCGAGTCAAGTAGCATATGTGATCCTTTGACTATAGAATATCATTGATTTTGTATGTGATCTGTAACACCGTGGTAATCCCGACGACTACTAAATCATGGATGGAAAAATATATGATGTAAATCATGTTCAAACATGTATATGTTCATGAAATTACTTTTTGGACATTCGACAAATTCCTTGCAGCTCCGATACGGAATTTAGCTTATGTTTCATTCCACACAACCCTTAGTATTTGAGGCATAATTTTTTCATACAATCTCTGATTTTTATGATTTTTATATCATCAGAAAGCTAAGACCAAAACCTACAATGTTGAAACTAGACGTTTTCCAAATCCAAATCAGAATCAAGTCAAAAATAGCAATTTCACTGGATTCTACAGTAAATTTTGAGTTAAGTCTATAAAGAGTAATGTGGAAAATTTTGGATCACTCAATTTGAAATAAAAAATCAGTATTTTGCCTATAAATAAGGTACTATTCACTCTCTTCTTTATCAAAAACGTGAAGGGCTTGTATGAGAGCCGTCTCATGCCAATTTTTCTTCTCATCTTCATTTCTTCAAGTAATTTTGATCCATTCAAGCTTCATTACAAGCATGGTAAGCTTCATTTATTTTTCTATCTTCTCAATTTTCAGTTTTGAGCAAATAAAATAAAACCTCAAATTTGCACCTTACATGCCATAGAGTTTGGATTTGCTTAATTAGCATTGAGAGCATTATTAGCATGCATTTTGGAAGGAGTTGTAATAGTATTAACATGGAATGAAGTTCTTATGTGTATGAATGTGATGAAGTATTGTGTTTTGTGATTTGATAATACTATAATAAAAGGTTATGCTTGGGTTGATGATATTAAATGGGTTATGTCAAGTTGAATTGAAGTTTAGATAATTGTCTAAGTAAATGTGTTAGTATGATGGTGTTGGAATTGCACTTGGGAATTGGCTAGGGAGAAATGAATGATGGCCCGAAATCAGTCCAGCGTCGCGACGCGTATGTGCTAGAGTCACGACGCCGAGCTTGAAGATGCTCTCTATTTCAGTTCTATCTTGTGAGCATCGCGATGCGGAGACAGAGGAAGCTCTCTGCCTTAGCTCGGTCCGTGTGCACATCGAGACGCTAGGGGGCTAGAGTCGCGACGTGCGACCAATTTCTAGAATCAGATTTAACCATTCCAATTTCATCCTAGAATGTTAGAGGCCACCCTAAGGGTCTCATATCAACTCAACAATAGTTCTGAAGCTTATACCACGAATTATATTCTAACTAAATTCGTTGATTATAGACTATCGGCATGAACTGTAATTCTCTTCGATGAAGTGGAATAGTACCAGCCCGATTCCAAATCTATGAGTGGACCCTTGACGAAGTGGAATAGTACCAGTCCGATTCCAAATCTATGAGTTAACCCTTCTCTCAAACTATATTTACTTATATGTTTTTGAATCAAAACTTACTTTTGAGCACTTAGGGCGTTAGCCAAGATTACTTTCAATCGTGTTTTGAATGAGAACATTTTGAGAAAAGTTTTTAGAAAGAAATGATTTTCAAAGCTTGAGTTTTATGATTTTTCGAGACATTGGGGAAAAATCCACTTCAGTTGTAACTTGACTCATATATGGAATTGACGGACATGACATGTGTACATGTAGAGCAGGACAAGGGGGACGACGATATGTAATGCCCCTAGATCCTAGATTTCAGGGCTATGGGGATGAAAATACGTAACGCCTCTAGACCCCAGATTCATGGACAAGACAATGGCATGCATTAGGGGACAGCGATATATAATGCCCCAATGGAATGGATTTGCACATCTGACTCCAATTCAGTGGCTTGGGGGACGGCGATACGTAATGCCCCAATACCACTAGTTTAGAGGTATATAGGGACGGCGATACGTAACGTCCCCATGCGTCAGGTTTTCTATAGATACTCAGAGACAGATTTCCATAACAGATTTTCAGAAAAGATAAGTTTTATGAAAAAAATTTCAAAAGAGATCAGTGTTACAGAAAGAATTCAGAGTTTTTCAGACAGAAAATAGTTTTTAGAAAAGATGGTTTTCTTGAGACAATTTCAAATTTTAGAACCAAGTATTTTCATAAGAGCTTTTCAGTTTCCGTTTTAAACTAGTCACTCACTAGGTCGTTCAAACGATCTAACCCCTCACTCTCAGTGTTTTATTTTATAGGTTACCCAGAGGACGAGCTCGAAATGATGGATATCGATGGCAGTCACTAGGGTGTTTGGTCCACCAGGTCTAGTCAGAGAGGGAGTTCAGAAAGAGTTACAGTCTAGTTAGAGTCAAAATAAGGTTGCATGCATACATTAGTATTATATAAGTCATTGTAATGAGTTAAAAGTGTCAATTACAGAATTGTAAATAAAAGTGTATTTAAGTATATAGTTATGAGTATTCGAGTTGCATGTTATGTTGTTGAGTTAGGCAATGGTCCCATGTATGATTTACATTTGAGATGAGACTAATAGTGTTATTCAGAGTCAGAGGCTCATGGCGATAGGTTAGCCTATTCCCTGCCGATAGCATCTCCGGGAGAGAGATGTTACATGATCCTCTACACTTTGATGTCATATATGTCAGAGACCTTTCATGGTCTCACGGCTAGATGTTCGTTAGGTATGGACCGATGCATTCGCTAATCAAGTGCATATCAAGATAGAATATGTCGGCCTGGATGTGTACCATAAGGGGTTTAGATATCCATGTGTGTAAGTCACGATTATTAAGATTTTGGCCAAAGCCGATCACCAAGGGTGGATCGCATATATCAAAAATGGTATTTTGATTAGTTTTAGAGAATCGTGGACATGTCAACATGAGATGTGCGCCTCGAAAACTTGACGGTGTAATCTATGTTACCTAAGCACAACTCGGATAGCCTACGACGGAGGGATTGTTAAACATATATGATGACCTCGACTTGTATAGTTCAGAAAGGTCGTTCGTGTTCTTCACGAATTCGGATGTGGTCGAATTGCGTACATATAGGCTTGGTTTATATGATGAACGTGTCTGGACTTAGAGAGTTCCATAATATGAAGTGTATTCTTTGAGCACTTGGCTAACTGATAATGTTTGATAATAAATAATATTTGATATTATAATTATCAATTAAAATAATTAAGTATTATTGGATCATATTAATTATTTACTTTGACCCAATTGGATTAATTGGATTAATCTAAAATCACACAAAGGCTTTGTTGTAATTTCATAAATATATCTACCATTGGATGATATTTTGGTAATTACAAATATATAATAATATGTGTATTTGTCTTGATTTAATTGGATTAAATCAAAGTAGTAGACAATGAACTAATCTATTCGTTAAATTTTGTCTTGATTTAATTGGATTAAATAAAAATGGTAGACAAAAGTGATTAGTCACAGCTAATTATACATATTTGGATAAATTGTATTAAGCTCACCTAAAAGTTGATTAAGACTATTATTAATTAAAAATTGCATAAGTTTTGCTATAAAAGGCAAGTTGAAGTTTTACTATAAAACGCAAGCTTGAGCAAGTTTTTAATTAAGATTAAGGTTAAGAAAGTTAAGCTTGTGAAAGCTAAAACAAGCAAGATTTAGAAATATTAGCCTAAGTAAAAGAAGTGTTTAGAGAAGCTTTGGAAGTTCTCTACAATATTTCAACATGGAGAAATCAAGATTGGATCTTGGAATCAAGCTTGCTGGCACTGGAATCAATATTGGATCTTGGAGTCAAGCTTGCTAACTTTGGAAGTTCGCTACAACATTTCAAGAAGGATTAGAAAATTAGATCTTGGGATCAAACTTACTAGATAAGTTTGATCTTCTCTAAAACTATGTTTTCATTGATGAAACGTATAGTGATGTATTATGTATTGGATATATAATATATAGCGTGATTTTGAAATTAAACTAATGAATTGTGTATATATGCTTTGAAGCATAAACACAATATGCTTGTAATTATTGGGGATTTTGGCACGGGCGCAGCGGAAGCTCGCGGTTCGGGTGAAATAGTAACTTTAAATTTTTTTAAAATTACCAAATAAATTATTCAATATCTAATATGAATAATTCATTCATATTTCACCTAAACATTTTTATTCGATATCAAATAACGACATAAATAGGTTAGAAACATCGCAAAACCTTTACGAAAAATATTTTTCGTAAAATGGTATAAAACGCGTTTTGATCCGAACTGACCAACCAATACACATGGGGCTGCCCAGGTCAGCCCCAATAGTACTTGGGCAGTTCATGGGCTGCTCGAACAGTGACCAATTCACTATTTGGATATCAAATAACAACATACTTTTCATCACCAAAATCATAGAATTTCCATATCTGATTTGGTAACTTAAAATATAACTTTTCATGCTTTAAATCCAATTTTCTCAACATTAATCATATTAATACTAACACCAACCAAAGCCACCACAAATAAAGAACTCAAGAACAATTCTAGGAGTTAAAAAAGTGGTCATAACACTCTAGAATGGAAACAAGTCATCAAATGACAAAATTGAACTAATATTACAATAATATTATCCAATCTAACTTCACACATGCATCTAGCCTCCAAATCCATCCTCCAAATCAAAAAGCCCCAAAATCTAAGAAATGAAGAAACCCTAGAACTATTCTAGATATTCAAGAACAATATCAAGCTTTCTAAGTTTAAGATTATTGAAGATTACCTCCAAATCTTGTAATTTCCTTAAACTTTTTCTTGAATTTCTTCACTTTCTTCCTTGTATCTTCAAGAAAATTTTGGGAACTTTTTATGGAGATAGGTTCGACCATGGAGTCTTATGAAAGGAGAAAACAAAATTTTCAACTTAAAATATGAAGGCCAAACCGACTTAGGGAGAGAAAGAATGGTATTTTGGTCATTTGGTGAATTAATCTAATTAATTAATAATAATAGCCTTTATGTTAACAAATCCAATTTGTAAACTTTAAGCTTAATAAAATCATGTCACATGTAACCAATAATAATCAAACACATTGAATAACAATTATGTAATATTGAAATAATTTAATTATCTAGATATTTAACATTTAAACATCTAAATAATTAATTAATGCGATTATTATTATATGTATTTTTATTTACATTAAATAACAAATACATATATTAATGGCATGTGTAAAAGTCTCATTTGACAAATAATTAATATATATCAAATCAAATCTTGTATCTAATACAAATACACATTAATTATTAATTGACCGAAATGCCCCTAATGTATGTATTTTCTTTTAACCATTTAAACGATTCGAATTAACTCATTTAATCCGATGAAGTATTATGAATAATCTATATTATTCATAACGCATTGCCCAAGTGCTCAACGAGTACACTTCATATTGTGAGACTCTCTAAGTTTAGGTTTATCCGTCACGGAATCCAATTTCGTGTCAATAATTCACCCACTCATGAATTATGACGACCACAGATAATCTCGCTAAACCATGCAAGTCGAGGTCATTGCATACGTATAATCCCTCTGTCACAGGCTATCAATATTATACCGGGGATATAGATAAGAACGTCAAATCCCTAAGGTATAATATAGTCGAGTTTTAAATTTACGATCTCTAAATAACACTCGAAACTCGCTTCCGAAGTATACCACGGCCATGGATTTACTAGATTGTAAATACGTACATGATACATATGCCATGTACACAAGACTGAAGGATTCTATCTGATACTCACAGGATATCATTAGCATCAATCCACACCCAACGAACAGGCGGAGGTCTGATCTAAATATATCGGTGACGTGACTGCCATCAAAGTGTGGATGATATCTCATATATCCACAGTGGTATCTCAAGTCGAAGGACCACTATGCTACTCGACTCGAGAATATTCCTATTGACGTTGGTGTACCATATATTAGTAAATATTCGGTGAGTCGTTCAATGTTTATCAAATAAACACCTACATGTCTATACGTGTCTCCCAAGACTCATGGTTCATTGGGAAAAACTGTCGGACCAAGTCACGGTATATGACATGTACTGGTCTCAGCGGATTTTACTAACTGAACTGTGTCAGTAAATCTTGACCATGAACTTTATTTGAGAATATACAACTTATAGTGACGCTTCCCAATGTTAATTACAAACTACGTTGTAACTGCGCACTACGTTGTAAATCCTAGGGTCTTTGTCTAATATATACATATCACTAAATCATATTAGTTTCATTCTAATCGTAATTAGATCGAATACGTATATACAAAACAAGAGGTGTTACCATTACGTAAGTAATATTATGGAAAAAGAAATTGTTCGTATTCATGAATCGTACATAAATACGATCTGGATTGGCACTCCGAGCACCAACCCTAACAGTAATTAGGTCAAAATGTTCATGTTTGACATGGAACATTAAATTAGAATTTGGAACTCTAAATGATAGCTTGAATCTATGGCTACCATTCTAGAATCATTTTACCACCTTTGAGTGACCTACAAATGTTCATGAGACACTTTACTGTGGGATTCTATTTTGGTTTATGTTTTAATTCAACTTACTAAGCCCATACGCTTTATCTCATCATTACACAAACAAATAACATGCATAATTTAAATAACGGATAATAAACGAATCAAACAACATAAAACAAAATATGCATCGTTTGCTCAAGTGGTACGTTGAGTTGTATCCCAAGTACAGACCGCACTACCATCCATTCGGATTCGGCTACGAAATTTATGTCTGGGTTTCCATCCTATATACCACAAGTGGCGACACGTTTTCCATTTTATTCAAAGCCACAACATGCATCCATGAACGACTCTCATACAAAATAAATAACTAAAACGATTAAAAGATTAATAAAAAATAAATACGATTGGTGCCCTCAGGTCTAACCTTTTATATCGACTCTCGGAAGTACCGTACGCGGTCGTTGGAATGGTGGATGCTCTGCAACTCCTCCAGTTCACTGGTTCAACATTTCCCTTCGCTGCTTCGTTGTTCGGGCTACTGTTTTACCTCCATTCCACTGCTGTTTTGCTGCTGTATTTCGGTCACTGTTTTTGTTGTTTTTAGGCTACTGTTTTGGATGTTTTTTTTAAGGCTTTAAGTGCAGTTTTTTTAGTTACTGTTTTAGGTGATTTGGGGGCTGTTTTAAGGTGTTTAGGCTACTGTATGGGGGTGTGATTTTCGGTTAATGTAAAGGTTATTCCAAGGGTAATTTTCGGTTAATGTAAGGGTTGTTTAGGGTGATCAGTTTCGGTGATGTAGAGGGGGGATGGGAAGAGAAATTTCTTGCTTCTTGTTATTGTCTTAATCGTGAATTGAGAGCTCTTTTTTTTTGCTGTATATGCGTGAAAAGTGAGGAGCCTTCAAGGGTTGAAATAGCTTTGCTTTTATAGGCAAAGGGGATGGGTGAATCCTTGCTTGACAAGGAAGGGATTTGTTCATTAAAGGGGGATTTGATTTAGTGTTAAACAAGGAAAATCAAAGATTGATTGGGGGATAAAATTTGGTTTGTTTAGGAAGTTAATATATTTAATTTGTTTGGATTAGGCATACAATTTGTTTAGTTTGGTATATAATAATCTTGATTGATTTTGATTAGGCATGATTTTATTTGATATTTATTTTAATTTGGTATATGATTTTTAGATTTTTTTTAATTCCCCATGTGTTAAATATGTGTTTTATTAATTTGGATGTGTTTTATGGGCTTTGGTTGGCTAATTGGGCTTGGGTGTGAGGCTAGCAGCAAAACCAGAAATACCGACACCGTTCAAACACCGATTCGAATGCTACACGAACGACCGCATTCTGCTTGACGTTCGAACATGGTCACGAACGCAGCACGAACGAAGAGAATGAACTTGTGAAATGAATCTGATGACATGCTTATTCTGAATTTCCCCTTCCGACGTCTGTTTCCCGTGACTTCCGTGACTTAAAAGGTAGTGTCTCCAAATGAGACTCATCATAGGGACTTATATGCAAAAATACAGTGCCTACAGTCACCCCCACTTTGATGGGACTTGTGTAATGTGTAACAGTGACAATCCTATCAAAGTTATGTAATGCATTTTCACTTACCTGGCTCGCCAGCTGCTACCTGACTTGCCTGCTGTCTCGAACTAAGTTGGTGATGCAGTGGACCTCGATCCTGGGACGCAACCTCATAGCTGCAACCGACAACGGGGGCTTCGACCCTGGAACGCATCCCAATACCACTGACAAATGTGAGCCTCGACCCTGGGACGCATCCCAATACCGCTGACAAAAGGTAGGCCTCGACCCTGGGACGTATACCGAAATTGATGATGCAGTGGACCTCGATCCTGTGACGCATCCCAATAGCTACAACCGACAACGGGGGCCTCGAACCTAGGACGCATCCCAATACCGCTGATAAAGGGTGGGCCTCAACCCTGGGACGCATCTCGAAACTAATGATGCAATGGACCTCGATCCTGGGACGCATCCCAATAACTGCAAATGGTATATGTGTTGACGTGGGCCTCAACCCCGGGACGCATCCCCAAGACTACTGCTAGTATTGACGTGGGCCTCGCCCCCTGGGACGCATCTCAAAACTGCTGCTGGTATGTTGATGCTTCTAATCGGCATGTCTTCGCCGCCTTCTCTTTTCTTCTTCAAAACATGCGAATACAAAACAAACACAAAACAAATGCCAAAATGTGTTACGTGTATGCATGCATGAATGAGTTTTCTTATCCCGTCGGGTTAGGCCTTCTGCCAAGTCTTCTATTTCTTAGGCAAAATATTGCTTCAATCTGTCCACGTTGATCGGCTCAGTGAACTCGTTACCTTCCAAGTCTGACAGTTTCACTGCCCCATTTCCCATTACTTTGTGCACTATGTAAGGTCCTTCCCAGTTAGGTCTGAACTTTCCTCTCGGATCTATCATTGACGGCTTTGACTGCTTGAGTACCAAATCACCCTTTCTGATCTTGGTAGGACGTACCTTCTCATTGAATGCTCGGTCTAGTCTCTTCTGATACAACTGCATGTGATACAAAGACTTCGTTCTCTTCTCATCCAGTAGTGCTAACTGATCAAACCTCTGTGCGGCCCATTCTTGTTCCGGTAACTCCGTTTCTGCTAATGCCCTCATAGACTGTATTTCCACTTCTACTGGCAATACTGTTTCCATTCCATAGATTAGAGAAAAAGGTGTGGCCCCTGTTGCTGTTCTTACTGACGTTCTGTACCCCCACAAGGCATACGGTAGATTATCTGCCCAATCTCTATAGCTTTCTGTCATCTTGGCGAGAATCGTCTTTATAGTCTTATTGGCTGCCTCAACTGCCCCATTTGCCTGCGGTCTGTACAGTGATGACTTATGATGGCCTATCCTGTATTTCTGTAGCATTGCATTTGTTTCCTCTTGGAATTGAACTCCGTTATCTGTAACCACATAATGCGGCATACCGTACCGAAAAATGAGATTCTGAGTTATAAACTTTGACATCTGCTTCACTGTAACATTGCGGAATGACTCGGCTTCCACCCACTTTGAGAAATAATCTACTACCACTACTATGAAGCGATGCCTATTCGATGCATTCGGTCGAATCTCTCCAATCATATCAATTCCCCTTGCTGAGAAAGGCCACGGCTCTGACAACCCGTGCAACTCTGTGTGTGGCAAATGATTCAAATTACCGTGTGCTTGACAATCATGACAGTGCTTTACCATCTTCGCGCAGTCGGTCTCCATGGTTGACCAGTAAAAACCTTGTCTCATTATCTTGCGGGATAGATTCAACCCGTTCATATGCGGACCACATATCCCGACGTGTACTTCTTCCATTACCTACTTAGCCTCTTCTTTTCTCAAACATTTCAACTGAATACCGTTTGCTTGCCTCTTGTACAGTTCCCCTTTCAGAATCACATATTGGGAAGCTAATTTCTGAATGCCTAATCTGTCTTTTCTGCTTGCTCCCTCCGGGAGTTCCCCGTGTTCCAGATACCTTTGAATGTCGTGATACCAAGGTTTACCATCGTCGATCTCCACTTCCAGGACTCTTTCTATCTCATAAACGGGTCTATTTGCTGTTTTCTGTACTGTTGTCAGTACCAACGATCTCATTACCAACTTCTCTCGATTTTCCCAAGTTGCTGCAAGTGTAGCTAATGCATCAGCCATCTGATTCTATTCTCGCGGCAAGTGCTGAAACTTACAATCGGGGATAACCTGTGCTAACTTTCTGAGGTGAAAAAGGTAAGGTTTCAACCATTCTTCTTTTAATTCCCATTCTCCCTACATTGAATCTCCGTAGACCTCCACGCTCTCAGCCTTCAAGTCTATCAGTGCAGTCAAACCAAAAGCACATACTTCATACTCGGCCATGTTGTTAGTTACTCTGAACGTCAACCTCTTGGCCAAAGGCAAAGTCTCTCCTCCGGGGGTCACTATCACGATCCCAATTCTGGCTCATTTGTAATTTACTGCTCCGTCAAAGTACATTTTCCATCCCTAAATTGCTATTGGCTGGATCTCTTCATCTGGAAATTCAAACTTATGTTGATCCCCTTCAATAGGTTGCAATGCCATAAACTCTGCTACGGCTCGCCCCTTGATCACTTTGGAAGTGAGGTACTCAATGTCAAACTATGTCAGCAACAATAACCATCTGCCCAATTTTCCCACTAGCGAAGGCACTGAATGCAGATATTTCAAAGGATTCTCCTTTGCCACTACTTGGATCTTGTAAGATTGGAAGTAATGCCGTAATTTTCTGGATGCACATACTACTGCCAAACAGATCTTCTCTACTTCTTGATAGCGGGCTTCATACGGAAGCATTTTCTTACTGAGATAGCAGACTGCATGCTCTACCCCGGTCTCATCTGCCTGTACCATCATTGCCCTCAGTGCTTCTGATTCTATAGCTAAATACAGTACCAAGGGTCTGCCCGGTCTCGGAGGTTTCAAAACAGGAGGCTTTACCAAGTATTCTCTGATCTTGTCGAAAGCTGACTGACACTGCTCATTCCATTTCACTGGCTGGTCCTTTCTCAACAGTCTGAAGATAGGCTCACATACTGACGTCAACTTGGCGATGAACCGACTGATATACTGAATTTTTCCCAGTAATGCTCTAACCTCTTTCTCTGTCTTCGGTGCCGACATCTCAGTAATTGCCTTGATTTTCTCAGAATCTACTTCTATTCCTCCCATTCCCACTGTATGTCCCAGTAATTTTCCTGTTGTTACCCCAAACACACATTTCTTGGGATTCGGCCGCAAGTTGTATTTGTCAACCCTTTGAAGGAACTTCTCCAGTGCTTCTATATGCCCAATTATTGTCTCTGATTTCACCATCATGTCATCCACGTACACTTCAATCTCTTTGTGCATCAGATCGTGGAACAATGTAGTGGCCATCCACTGATAAGTAGCTCTTGTATTTTTTAGCCCAAACGACATTACCTTGTAATAATAAGTACCCCATTCTATGACGAAGGTAGTTTTGTGCTTGTCTCCTCAGCCATAAGAACCTGATTATACCCTGAAAACCCATCTGCAAATGAATACATGGCAGATAAAGTTGCACTATCAACTAGTACATCAATATGAGGTAGAGGAAAATCATCTTTCGGGCAAGCATTTTTGAGATCTCTGTAATCCGCACACATTCTGACTTTCCCGTCTTTCTTCGGCACTGGCACAACATTTGCTAGTGTTAATGTTTAATTATTGTCTTGTAGAAGGCTTCCGTAAATCCATTAGCACGGGTTTTAGATTCCAATAAACTAAAAAGAACCTCAAACTACTTATAGTATGTTATGACCATCCGCTTTGTCTTTGAGTCAAAATAATTGAGATATGTTAGCTTTGTGATGCATTCGATGAAAACCATATATGAAGAACTTCATAACATGTTACGCATGGCGGAGCATGATTTGAAGAATGAAAATACCACTTTGTAACTCTATGGTGCAGTAAGCTCTTTAAAGACTTCTAGGAAGTCTAAGAAGATTAAGAGGAAGTCTAAGAAGATTAAAGTGGGAAATAGGCAGAAATACTCCAAGATTGCCAAAAGTATGGTGCAGTAAGCTCTTTGACTGACTTCCTCAGCCATAACTCTATGGTGCAGTAAGCTCTTTGTAGCTCGTGATGCATGTCTACATTGCCAAAAGTATAGACACTAGAAACGTGATTATCCAGAGCTGAAAGGAAAATCAGGAACCCTGATACGAATTGTATTTTTCCTATTATTTACATCTCATTAGCCTTAGATGTAAATAGTGGTTGGGTGTTAGACACCGGTAGTTCCACTCATATTTACAACTTCATGCAAGCCATGAGAGTTAAAAGAAGGCTGAACAAACATGAGATCCAGCTTAGAGTTAGGAATGGCGAGACATTGGATGTCAAAGATATATGAACGGTTGTTCTAGATCTCCATAATAGAAGTAAATTAATTTTACATGATTGTTATTATGTACTCTCTCTTATCAGATAAATAATATTGTTACCGATATTGGATAAAAGGGATATAAAATAGACATTAAAGATGGTGTTTTATGTTTATATGATAAGACAACTATTTGACATGTGAATGTTCTTTGTCTAACGGTCATTATATTTTGAAAATATATCAAAATGTCTTTAATATAGAGGAAAATACAAGTAAAAAATATGAATTAAATAATATTGAATTATTACATATGAGAATTGGCCACATAGATGTTAGACGTCTATCAAAATTGGTTAAGGATGGTTTGATTGAAGATATCACCTTAGATCCTTATCCGATTTGTAAGTCATGTATCCAAGGGAAATGACAAAGGCCCCATTTCTTGGTGTTGGACATAGTGCTGAAGATTTATTGGAGCTAGTACACAGTGATGTGTGTGGTCCATTAAATCATTTCGCTCATGATGATTCAATATACTTCGTGACTTTCACGAATGATAAGTTCTATATGGATATGTCTATTTGATGACACATAAATCAGAAATATTTGAAAAATTCAAAATATTCTGAAACGAAATAGAAAAATAAACCGGTAAATTCATCAAGTGTCTTTGATCAGATCGAGGTGGTGACTTTATGAGCGACAAATTCAGATGTTATTTAAGGGAGAATGAGATTCTCGCCCAATATATCCCACCAGGAACTCATCAACACAATGGTGTGTCTGAGCGAATAAATCGTACTATATTGGATATGGTATGATCTATGATGAGCTATACTTAATAGGGTTATGCTTTACTTACTGATGCCCATATACTTAATAGGGTTCCATCGAAACCTGTGTCTACGAATCCATATCAGATATGGTACGGTAGAAATCCAAATCTTAAATATTTAAAGATTTGGGGTTGTCCTGCATACCTTATAGTTACATATCATGATAAACTAGAACCCATGGGGTATAAATATAGGTTCGTTGGATATCCTGAAAATTATTTGGGATATCAATTATATGATTTTGTCACTTTTTTAAAAATGAATTTTTGATAGAAAATGGGAATTATAGAAATATTGAACTTAATGAGTTTGATCGCAATATTGAGGAACCTGAGATGGAACCAAAGATCCAACTAGGTGTAGGATCTACAACACAGGTTCTACGTAAGTCGAATAAAATATCAAGGTCTCTTAAGAGATTATTTTTAACATCTGATGTGAGCCTTGATGTTTTCTATTGAAGGAAACGGATTCAGCTACGTATAAACAAGCGATATTGGATATCGATTCGAGAAAATGACAGAAAGCCATAAAGTCCGAGATGGATTCTATGTATGACAATCAAGTCTGGATTTAGTTGAACTCCCTGAAGGAGTTAAACCTATTGGTTGTAAATGGGTTTATAAAAGGAAGTGAGGGCCTGATGGAAAGGTGGAAACCTTTAAGGCCCGACTGATAGCGAAATGTTACACTCAATAGCCTAGGATTGACTATGAGAAAATCTTTTTACCGTAGCCATGCTAAAATCCATTAGGATTCTTTTAGCCATTGCTGCATATGATGATTATGAGATATGGCAGATGGATGTGAAAACCGATTTCCTAAATGGATTAGTAGGATATTTATATAAAAAACAACCAGAAGGTTTCGTATCCAGTGAAACTTCAAACATAGTTTGTAAGCTCAAGATGTCTATTTATTGACTTAAACATGCATCCCGAAGCTGGAATCGTTATTTTAAAGAGATAATTAGATTATCTGGATTCATTAAGAACGAGGAAGAATTGTGTGTTTATAAGAAAGTTAGTGGGAGTATTATAATATTCCTTGTATTACATGTAGACGATATCCTTACCATTGGAAATGATATAAGATTGATGCAAAGTGTGAAAGCCTACCTTTGCAAGAACTTTTCCATGAAAGACATGGGTGAAGTTTCCTATATATTGGGTATGGGCTCTACCGGGATAGAGTTAGGAAACTTATAGGGTTGTCGCAATCCGCGTACATAGATAAAATGTTATATATGATTTTACCAACTGCAAGGCAATAAATGTACATTTTCGACACATCATAAATCTTTCGAAGAAAATGGCACCTCAGATGAAGGAAGAGAGAGTTAGAATGTCTAACTTTCCATATGCTTCTTATAATTGAAGCATTATGTATATTATGCTATGTACAAGAGCCGACATCAGATTCAGCGTCAGTGTTACTAGCTGGTATCAATATGATCCGGATAATGATCATTGGACAGTCGTGAAACATATCTTGAAATATCTTAAGGATACTAAGGATAAGTTTCTCATATATGGAGAAGATAAGCTACAAGTTAAGGGTTATACAGACTCCGATTTCCAAGGAGATCTGGATGATAGAAAGTCTACATCCGGGTACATATTTACCCTTAATGACGGTGTGGTTAGTTAGTGATGTTCAAAGTAAGGCTCAACAACTAATTCCACCACTGAGGCAGAATTTATAGCGGCTTCGGAAGCTTCTAAGGAAGCTGTTTGGATTAGAAATTTTATTATAGAAGTTGGCATTGTGCCAAGTATTGGGATTCGATCCCATTATACTGTGATAATAGCGGAGCCATTGCGCAAACTAAGAAGCTGAGAGCGCATTCCAAGTCTAAACACGTGGAAAAGAAATATCGCATGATTAGAGAGATTATTAAACAAAAAGACATAGTGGTCTTAAAGGTTCAAGGACAAGACAACATAGCATACCTGCTTACTAATGCCTTACCTCTTAAGTTAGTCGATAAACATGTGGATGAGATAAGACTTCGGTACCATCCGGATTGACACTAAGTAAGTGGGAGTTGGTACTTGGAGGGCCAATCCGAATAATATATTATACATTATATTTTATTATTTATTAGTAAAATAACTATATTTTCATTTCAAACCTTGTTAATGGCAATGTCCTTATGCATATTAGATTGATATATAAATATGCTAAAAATAACATCAACCTTAGAATAGTCATGTAGTAATACTGGATATTGGGTGGTCCGATATTGAGATAATATTACTATTATAAATTATTCTTAAAATAGATATTCATAGTCGTTGGTTTTGGAATACGGTCGAATTCCTATAACCTATAAGACTAGCACATGTCGTATATTGGAATTGGAGTTCCAATGGTTTAACCCGATGTACCATGAGTAAAGGAAGCTCGTATAGACTTGTGGGTATTCATTGGAGTGAATACTGAATGACTCATAGGTGATTCCTAATATTTGGAAGAACAAACCACCATCAATAGGAATCTCCTCGAGTCAAGTAGCATATGTGATCCTTTGACTATAGAATATCATTGATTTTGTATGTGATCTGTAACACCGTGGTAATCCCGACGACTACTAAATCATGGATGGAAAAATATATGATGTAAATCATGTTCAAACATGTATATGTTCATGAAATTACTTTTTGGACATTCGACAAATTCCTTGCAGCTCCGATACGGAATTTAGCTTATGTTTCATTCCACACAACCCTTAGTATTTGAGGCATAATTTTTTCATACAATCTCTGATTTTTATGATTTTTATATCATCAGAAAGCTAAGACCAAAACCTACAATGTTGAAACTAGACGTTTTCCAAATCCAAATCAGAATCAAGTCAAAAATAGCAATTTCACTGGATTCTACAGTAAATTTTGAGTTAAGTCTATAAAGAGTAATGTGGAAAATTTTGGATCACTCAATTTGAAATAAAAAATCAGTATTTTGCCTATAAATAAGGTACTATTCACTCTCTTCTTTATCAAAAACGTGAAGGGCTTGTATGAGAGCCGTCTCATGCCAATTTTTCTTCTCATCTTCATTTCTTCAAGTAATTTTGATCCATTCAAGCTTCATTACAAGCATGGTAAGCTTCATTTATTTTTCTATCTTCTCAATTTTCAGTTTTGAGCAAATAAAATAAAACCTCAAATTTGCACCTTACATGCCATAGAGTTTGGATTTGCTTAATTAGCATTGAGAGCATTATTATCATGCATTTTGGAAGGAGTTGTAATAGTATTAACATGGAATGAAGTTCTTATGTGTATGAATGTGATAAAGTATTGTGTTTTGTGATTTGATAATACTATAATAAAAGGTTATGCTTGGGTTGATGATATTAAATGGTTATGTCAAGTTGAATTGAAGTTTAGAGAATTGTCTAAGTAAATGTGTTAGTATGGTGGTGTTGGAATTGCACTTGGGAATTGGCTAGGGAGAAATGAATGATGGCCTGGAATCAGTCCAACGTCGCGACGCGTATGTGCTAGAGTCACGACGCCGAGCTTGAAGATGCTCTCTATTTCAGTTCTATCTTGTGAGCATCGCGATGCGGAGACAAAGGAAGCTCTCTGCCTTAGCTCGGTCCGTGTGCACATCGAGACGCCATGGGGCTAGAGTCGCGACGTGCGACCAATTTCTAGAATCAGATTTAACCATTCCAATTTCATCCTAGAATGTTAGAGGCCACCCTAAGGGTCTCATATCAGCTCGACAATAGTTCTGAAGCTTATACCATGAATTATATTCTAACTAAATTCGTTGATTATAGACTATCGGCATAAACTGTAATTCTCTTCGACGAAGTGGAATAGTACCAGCCCGATTCCAAATCTACGAGCGGACCCTTGACGAAGTGGAATAGTACCAGTCCGATTCCAAATTTATGAGTTGACCCTTCTCTCAAACTATATTTACTTATATGTTTTTGAATCAAAACTTACTTTTGAGCACTTAGGGCGTTAGCCAAGATTACTTTCAATCGTGTTTTGAATGAGAACATTTTGAGAAAAGTTTTTAGAAAGAAATGATTTTCAAAGCTTGAGTTTTATGATTTTTCGAGACATTGGGGAAAAATCCACCTCAGTTGTAACTTGACTCATATATGGAATTGACGGACATGACATGTGTACATGTAGAGCAGGACAAGGGGGACGACGATATGTAATGCCCCTAGATCCTAGATTTCAGGGCTATGGGGATGAAAATACGTAACGCCTCTAGACCCCAGATTCATGGACAAGACAATGGCATGCATTAGGGGACAGCGATATATAATGCCCCAATGGAATGGATTTGCACATCTGACTCCAATTCAGTGGCTTGGGGGACGGCGATACGTAATGCCCCAATACCACTAGTTTAGAGGTATATAGGGACGGCGATACGTAACGTCCCCATGCGTCAGGTTTTCTATAGATACTCAGAGACAGATTTCCATAACAGATTTTCAGAAAAGATAAGTTTTATGAAAAAAATTTCAAAAGAGATCAGTGTTACAGAAAGAATTCAGAGTTTTTCAGACAGAAAATAGTTTTTAGAAAAGATGGTTTTCTTGAGACAATTTCAAATTTTAGAACCAAGTATTTTCATAAGAGCTTTTCAGTTTCCGTTTTAAACTAGTCACTCACTAGGTCGTTCAAACGATCTAACCCCTCACTCTCAGTGTTTTATTTTATAGGTTACCCAGAGGACGAGCTCGAAATGATGGATATCGATGGCAGTCACTAGGGTGTTTGGTCCACCAGGTCTAGTCAGAGAGGGAGTTCAGAAAGAGTTACAGTCTAGTTAGAGTCAAAGTAAGGTTGCATGCATACATTAGTATTATATAAGTCATTGTAATGAGTTAAAAGTGTCAATTACAGAATTGTAAATAAAAGTGTATTTAAGTATATAGTTATGAGTATTCGAGTTGCATGTTATGTTGTTGATTTAGGCAATGGTCCCATGTATGATTTACATTTGAGATGAGACTAATAGTGTTATTCAGAGTCAGAGGCTCATGGCGATATGTTAGCCTATTCCCTACCGATAGCATCTCCGGGAGATAGATGTTACATGATCCTCTACACTTTGATGTCATATATGTCAGAGACCTTTCATGGTCTCACGGCTAGATGTTCGTTGGGTGTGGACCGATGCATTCGTTAATCAAATGCATATCAAGATAGAATATGTCGGCCCGTATGTGTACCATAAGGGGTTTAGATATCCATGTGTGTAAGTCACGATTATTAATATTTTGGCCAAAGCCGATCACCAAGGGTGGATTGTATATATCAAAAATGGTATTTTGATTAGTTTTAGAGAATCGTGGACATGTCAACATGAGATGTGCGCCTCAGAAACTTGACGGTGTAATCTATGTTACCTAAGCACAACTCGGATAGCCTACGACGGAGGGATTGTTAAACATATATGATGACCTCGACTTGTATAGTTCAGAAAGGTCGTTCGTGTTCTTCACGAATTCGGATGTGGTCGAATTGCGTACATATAGGCTTGGTTTATATGACGAACGTGTCTGGACTTAGAGAGTTCCACAATATGAAGTGTATTCTTTGAGCACTTGGCTAACCGATAATGTTTGATAATAAATAATATTTGATATTATAATTATCAATTAAAATAATTAAGTATTATTGGATCATATTAATTTATTACTTTGACCCAATTGGATTAATTGGATTAATCTAAAATCACACAAAGGCTTTGTTGTAATTTCATAAATATATCTACCATTGGATGAGATTTTGGTAATTACAAATATATAATAATATGTGTATTTGTCTTGATTTAATTGGATTAAATCAAAGTAGTAGACAATGAACTAATCTATTCGTTAAATTTTGTCTTGATTTAATTGGATTAAATAAAAATGGTAGACAAAAGTGATTAGTCACAGCTAATTATACATATTTGGATAAATTGTATTAAGCTCACCTAAAAGTTGATAAAGACTATTATTAATTAAAAATTGCATAAGTTTTGCTATAAAAGGCAAGTTGAAGTTTTGCTATAAAACGCAAGCTTGAGCAAGTTTTTAATTAAGCTTAAGGTTAAGAAAGTTAAGCTTGTGAAAGCTAAAACAAGCAAGATTTAGAAATATTAGCCTAAGTAAAAGAAGTGTTTAGAGAAGCTTTGGAAGTTCTCAACAATATTTCAACATTGAGAAATCAAGATTGGATCTTGGAATCAAGCTTGCTGACACTGGAATCAATATTGGATCTTGGAGTTGGAGTCAAGCTTGTTAACTTTGGAAGTTCGCTACAACATTTCAAGAAGGATTAGAAAATTAGATCTTGGGATCAAACTTACTAGATAAGTTTGATCTTCTCTAAAACTATGTTTTCATTAGTAAGTTGTTTTCATTGATGAAACGTATAGTGATGTATTATGTATTGGATATATAATAATATAGCGTGATTTTGAAATTAGACTAATGAATTGTGTATGTATGCTTTGGAAGCATAAACACAATATGCTTGTAATTATTGGGGATTTTGGCACGGGCGCAGCAGAAGCTCACAGTTCGGGTGAAATAGTAACTTTAAAATTTTTTAAAATTACCAAATAAATTATTCAATATCTAATATGAATAATTCATTCATATTTCACCTAAACATTTTTATTCGATATCAAATAACGACATAAATAGGTTAGAAAAATCGCAAAACCTTTACGAAAAATATTTTTCGTAAAATGGTATAAAACGCGTTTTTATCCGAACTGACCAACCAATACACATGGGGCTGCCCAGGTCAGCCCCAATAGTACTTGGGCAGTTCATGGGTTGCCCGAACAGTGACCAATTCACTATTTGGATATCAAATAACAACATACTTTTCATCACCAAAATCATAGAATTTCCATATCTGATTTGGTAACTTAAAATATAACTTTTCATGCTTTAAATCCAATTTTCTCAACATTAATCATATTAATACTAACACCAACCAAAGCCACCACAAATAAAGAACTCAAGAACAATTCTAGGAGTTAAAAAAGTGGTCATAACACTCTAGAATGGCAACAAGTCATCAAATGACAAAATTGAACTAATATTACAATAATATTATCCAATCTAACTTCACACATGCATCTAGCCTCCAAATCCATCCTCCAAATCAAAAAGCCCCAAAATCTAAGAAATGAAGAAACCCTAGAACTATTCTAGATATTCAAGAACAATATCAAGCTTTCTAAGTTTAAGATTATTGAAGATTACCTCCAAATCTTGTAATTTCCTTAAACTTTTTCTTGAATTTCTTCACTTTCTTCCTTGTATCTTCAAGAAAATTTTGGGAACTTTTTATGGAGATAGGTTCGACCATGGAGTCTTATGAAAGGAGAAAACAAAATTTTCAACTTAAAATATGAAGGCCAAACCGACTTAGGGAGAGAAAGAATGGTATTTTGGTCATTTGGTGAATTAATCTAATTAATTAATAATAATAGCCTTTATGTTAACAAATCCAATTTGTAAACTTTAAGCTTAATAAAATCATGTCACATGTAACCAATAATAATCAAACACATTGAATAACAATTATGTAATATTGAAATAATTTAATTATCTAGATATTTAACATTTAAACATCTAAATAATTAATTAATGCGATTATTATTATATGTATTTTTATTTACATTAAATAACAAATACATATATTAATGGCATGTGTAAAAGTCTCATTTGACAAATAATTAATATATATCAAATCAAATCTTGTATCTAATACAAATACACATTAATTATTAATTGACCGAAATGCCCCTAATGTATGTATTTTCTTTTAACCGTTTAAACGATTCGAATTAACTCATTTAATCCGATGAAGTATTATGAATAATCTATATTATTCATAACGCATTGCCCAAGTGCTCAACGAGTACACTTCATATTGTGAGACTCTCTAAGTTTAGGTATATCCGTCACGGAATCCAATTTCGTGTCAATAATTCACCCACTCATGAATTATGACGACCACAGATAATCTCGCTAAACCATGCAAGTCGAGGTCATTGCATACGTATAATCCCTCTGTCACAAGCTATCAATATTATACCGGGGATATAGATAAGAACGTCAAATCCCTAAGGTATAATATAGTCGAGTTTTAAATTTACGATCTCTAAATAACACTCGAAACTCGCTTCCGAAGTATACCACGGCCATGGATTTACTAGATTGTAAATACGTACATGATACATATGCCATGTACACAAGACTGAAGGATTCTATCTGATACTCACAGGATATCATTAGCATCAATCCACACCCAACGAACAGGCGGAGGTCTGATCTAAATATATCGGTGACGTGACTGCCATCAAAGTGTGGATGATATCTCATATATCCACAGTGGTATCTCAAGTCGAAGGACCACTATGCTACTCGACTCGAGAATATTCCTATTGATGTTGGTGTACCATCTATTAGTAAATCTTCGGTGAGTCGTTCAATGTTTATCAAATAAACACCTACATGTCTATACGTGTCTCCCAAGACTCATGGTTCATTGGGAAAAACTGTCGGACCAAGTCACGGTATATGACATGTACTGGTCTCAGCGGATTTTACTAACTGACCTGTGTCAGTAAATCTTGACCATGAACTTTATTTGAGAATATACAACTTATAGTGACGCTTCCCAATGTTAATTACAAACTACGTTGTAACTGCGCACTACGTTGTAAATCCTAGGGTCTTTGTCTAATATATACATATCACTAAATCATATTTAGTTTCATTCTAATCGTAATTAGATCGAATACGTATATACAAAACAAGAGGTGTTACCATTACGTAAGTAATATTATGGAAAAAGAAATTGTTCGTATTCATGAATCGTACATAAATACGATCTGGATTGGCACTCCGAGCACCAACCCTAACAGTAATTAGGTCAAAATGTTCATGTTTGACATGGAACATTAAATTAGAATTTGGAACTCTAAATGATAGCTTGAATCTATGGCTACCATTCTAGAATCATTTTACCACCTTTGAGTGACCTACAAATGTTCATGAGACACTTTACTGTGGGATTCTATTTTGGTTTATGTTTTAATTCAAAAAAATACATATATGTATTTAGAATACATGTATGATTGTTATATAACATGTGTTGATGTTGATTTTGATGTTAAAATTGGTTTTTAGGTGTATTGAAGTGTTTTGAGAAAATCGGAAATGTTTTGAATTGGAGTCAAGGAAAGTTTACTCTTTGTCAATAATTTGCACATGGCAGCTTCTCGACTCAAATCTCTGGTGTTGCGACACTCAGCTCTTAGAGCTACCAGCGTCGCGACGCTCACCATTGAGCGACGGGACGTCAGGCATTCATAGATTAGGCATTGTAACTCCCAAGTCTGCGCGTCGCAACACGCCTAGAGTTGTTGTCCATAAGCGCTGAAACTTCATTTTCTCCTTTCCGGAGTTTTCAGACTCAGATTCGGCACCGGTTTTTTCCAACGGACTCGTAACACAATATAGTATTGTAGACACTTGCATTTCTGCATAAAGTCCAATGATGAGCCTCGTATGGAGGCACTACCCGATAAGTTACGGGATTCGCGGGAAAACGGACGTCGGAAGGGAAAATTCAAGAAATAAATACATCAACAAATTTAACTCGCTAATTGGCCTCGGGTTCGCCCGATTAATCTCTATTTTAAAATTTTAGCCTCGGCCCAAAACCCTCGCAATCCATCCAAAGCCCATTTCTCCCAAGCCCAATCCAAAAATAATTAAAACATTTAAAACACATGTCACAAATTAAATCAAATCAAATTAAATTAAATCAAATTAAATTAAATAAATCCCTTTCCTAATTTAAATAAATCACTCACCAAATTAAAATACCCCCACCAAAATTACATGATTTTATTCCCTTAATAAATTGATGTGTCCCTTTATTACTTGATCCCTTTCCTTATAAAAAGCCCCATGCACATCCAAAACCCTAGGATTCTCTCTATTCTCTCTATATAAACACCAACCGAAACCCTAATAGCTCTCCGCTTCTCTCATTCAACACTCACGGCAACCCCAAAAACAAAACAAAAAAAACCCTAAACTTCCCCTCTTCTCTCTTTCACGGCAGCACCCATATAATCTACAGAACCTGCTCTCTCTCTCTCTCGGCAAGCATGAAAATAATAAACCCTAATCTCTTGAAACACCCATTCTCTCTTTCACTCGGCGGCCCCTCCACTCTCTCCACACTCACACGATAATGCAACAAATGCCCTGCACAGATCACGCCCTTCGACTCACGCACACAAACTGCACACACACAGCCCTTAGTACCGACCTATTGAAACACTAAAGCCATCTACACATGACTGCACAAAAAAAACCTAGCAAGGCCACGACACAACACGCAGTCCATCAACATAAGCCACACACCCACGCCACTTACAAGCTGCACACCGACACACTAAACACACACAGACACGTGAACACACTCAATAAAAGACACAGCCCAATCGCACAAAACCTAGATCTCTCTCACTCAAGACACGAACATAGCAGCTACCAAGCCCCCCACTAACCGACACCTAGCCCTCACTCAACAGCAGCTACCGTGATAAGCCCTTCACAAAACAACAAAGCCGAAGCCACAAACCAAATCAACAGTCCCTCCATTGACCGACTGAAACCAACAACAAATCACAAGCCATAAAACCCCTTCACCGACACAAACAAACTGCACCAAAAACTACCGAACCAGTAACAAAAATAACCTTGAAATTGTGACCCAAATCACCCAAAAATAGAGAGCGAACAGTCCCAAAAACCAGTCCAAAAATCAGCCCCCGAACCATCCAAAAACCAGTCCAAAACAGTGAAGAATACAGAGAAAACGACAGTGAAAATAGCGGAACAGCGAAGGAAAATCTTGAACCAGAAAACCAGAAAAATAACGGAGCATTAACCCTTCCGGCGACGATGTAACGCACTTCCGAGGAGCATCATAAAAGGTAAGACCTGAGGGCCCCCCTTTTATTATATATCTTTTCAGTTATTCTTTGTCGATCATTCGCATGCATCGTTGTGTTTTACGTATGGTTTTATTTGGGTTGGGTTGATGATTGAGTGCTATCCCTTGCTGTATATCGGATGGAAACCCAGACGTAAATTCTGTAACCGAATCCGAATAGACGATAGTGCGGTCTATACTTGGGATACAACTCCACGTACCACTTGAGCCGCTATTTATCGTCCCGCTATTTATCTTTTTACGCATTTTTTTTATTCATGCATTGATAATTTAATGCCCATGGGCTAACTAGGGTCGATTAACGGTCCTCTATTCGAGGGAAATGCCAAAAGGCTACATTTACCACAATATTTTGCTGCGCCTTTTATTATGTCAATTACCCTTTGCATATCATTGTTTTATTTATGCATGTATTGCATTCTAGTGCGCATGGGCTAACTAGGGTGGATTAAAGGTCCTCTATTCGAGGGAAATGCCTAAAGGCTACATTTACCCCGATGTTTTGCCGAGCTGGATGAGGTACACTCGATTGAATGTGAAATATGTTCAATTGGGCATACAATGTCCCATATTATTTATTTTTTTATTCATGCATTGATAATTTAATGCGTATAGGCTAACTAGGGTGGATTAAAGGTCCTCTATTCGAGGGAAATGCCTAAAGACTACTTTTACCACGATGTTTTGCCGCGCCGGACGAAGTGCACTCGATTGAATGTGAAAAGTGTTCAATCGGGCATAAGAGGTCCCATATTATTTATTTGTTTATTCATGCATTGATAATTTAATGCGCTTGGGCTAAATAGGGTGGATTAAAGGTCCTCTATTCGAGGGAAATGCCTAAAGGCTACCTTTACCACGATATTTTGCCGCGCCAGACGAAGTGCACTCTGTTGAATGTGAAATGTGTTCAATCGGGCATACGAGGTCCTATATTATGTATTTGTTCATTCACGTATGGGTTTGCGTCGTTTCAGATACCATTTTGGTAATCTCGTTCGAACGTATTTTCGAACGCTACACGAACGTATGCATTCTACCTCAGTCCATTCGAACGCGTTTACGAACGCTACTCGAATGCGCATGTGTTTTGTTTTATCATGCATCAGGTCTTATCTCGTTCAAATGCGTTTTCGAACGCTATACGAATGCGAACATTCTATTTACCGTTAGAACATGTTTTCAAACGCTACACGAACGCACATACAGTGAACATATTTCTTTTCATCACATTTCATGCATGTTTGCTTCTTTGGTCATTTCCTTACCATTATGCACCTAATTACCCGCTTTTATTTTTAATGCTTTTGTAGTTGTCATTAATTACACTATTTCACTTTATTGTTCAATATGTTTATGAATTATGCGTTTTGCCTTTATTTCTTATTTATGATTATGAGTGTGCAAACTTGTGTGTTGCTTAAATTATCTTATATGTGTTGTATGAGACTTGGTTATACTATTGCATTAATCTTTTCATTACAATTGTCATACGTAAGGGACCATTCCGAACCCAACGGTTTGAGGTCTTCCCTTGCGAGGGGTGAGTACGGCCTTAAATCATTTCCCAGTTCACACTAGGTGGCGACTCCATTTTATTTCTCCGGTTTAGTTCCCCGCGGGCCTCGAGCCCGGGACAGCGTCGCCGATCTCTGTGTCCTATAGTCTGACGACTCCACTGGGGATAGAGAATTGGCCCCGAAATAATGTCTTGTGATGTTTGTGATTTGTGCTTTAGTTAACCTTGTCTAGAGTTGATTTAACCTAAGGTAATATTGGAGTTATTTAATGATTTGGTGTCTTCATTCACTCACTACTTTTTTATAGCCAAAAGGAAAAGTTGTGAAGACATCTAGATAATCATCTAAAGTGATGGACTAATTTGGATGATTTGTTGTTTATTCCTGTCATCAAGGCGATAAGAGCCTAAGAGGCCAGGGTATTTAAGAGAGTTCTCTCCACCCTCCCTCTGGGGAATTTTCAATAGAGAAATCCATTTGACAGTTATTCATGTATCGTGAAGTCATTTTCGCTCGAAGCGGCGGATCGTTATATGGTACCATCACTTGTTGGCACGTACCTTAAGGTATAAAAAGGTGCGCTCACTTGGTTGCTCGAACCATTGAGTAGGGAGACCTAGTTGTGGGCAATCCTTCGCCGGCAGGAGCCTTTATCTATACTCCTATAAACCCGCATGTGAACCATAGTTGCATAACCTATAGAAGCCACCATTTATGCTTGTGTTTGGGACCATCATCATTTGGATTCATTTGGACTTCTTGTCATGAGATGTGAACTTTTTGGTCCATTTAAACTGGGACGATTTTGCGTCTTATGACAATTGGGCCAAAAGCTTCTAAAATGCTGATGGGCCACTTTATATTTGGGCCCCCTATCATTTGAAGTTGTTTAGCCACGTTATTGCAAAAGTGTAAACCTGTTGGGCCTTTTTTTTAACTGGGACAAGTTTACTCCTCGCAATAATATGATTGAATGCTTTGAAATGATAATGGGCCAACTTGTATGAAAACCTTGATGGGCTTAGAAAGTCCAAACATGATCCAAATATGCTAGAAGCATGAGTTCGATATCCGCACTGGCTTTCATCCAAAAAGGGTACGCCTTGTTACGGCATATTTGTATACTTTTGAACGCTTCTAAGTTCATCTCGATGACCATGGTTGCCGAAAGCCCAATTCGCCATTTCTAGACAATGGCATGATCCCATAATCGGCTTAGTCCATGTGGAAATTGGGCTGTCTTTGTCTTTTACCGATGGAAAGGGACCGAGGTAGCCAAGGTTCACTCCGTAGCATAGGAGAGAACGATTTTGTGTACCCTATATTGGTGCATAAAATAAGCCATACCTAGGACAGAAATGGACATACCACGAGTGTGGGAGGAATAAGGTCGGAAGGATATATTCTGTTTGATTACCTCAGGTGTTTTATATATTACATGCATCGCACGCATACATGTACCATGCTGACTCGTAGTTAAAAGCCGCCATAGATTTCCATTGGGTTAGAGAGGAAGAAAGACTCGTCAAAAGACCGTTAGCAAACATGAGTGAGTCTGATAACGAAGGTTCTCGCATGGATCAGTTAGAGACTAATCTCACTAAGATTACCGAGCAGTTGCAAGCTTTGACCGTCGTTGTGGCCAATATGGCATTACCCCTTGCAGGAAGGGTAGGAAGCTCTGATAATGCCAGAAGTGAAGAGCCTCCGAATAGGGTGAGTGATAAGATCCATGCTTTTGATGATGACATGGCTGAGTATGCCGCGGGAATGGTATCCGGGTCTCAGGCAGAATTGTAGAAACTCAGGGATTAGGTAGAGTCAGTTACCTGTAAGCTGAAGGGTAAACATGAAGATTTGTTAGATTACGATGCGATGACTTTTGAGGAGCAGCTGCCCTCTCAGTTCAAGATGTCTGACATAGCCAAGTTCAACGGGAATGGGGATCCGAGGATCCATCTTCGGCAGTATATGTTTCTGTGATTAGTTTGGTGGGTCTGTCAAAGCGTCAGGTTCAGAAGATGTTTGGGATGTCATTTGAAGGGGCACCCGTGGTATGGTATCATGGCCTGGAGAGAAAGGTCAAGGATGATTGGAGGGCATTAGCAGAAGCCTTTCTGAAACAGTATGTCACGGATTTGGAGATCGACTTGTCGCTTCGCGACTTGGAGAATACCAAACAGAAGCCGGATGAGAGCTTTAACGATTATGTGGATCGTTGGAGGAGCCAGCTTCCACTACAAGAATTAGACCATTTAGCGTCGAATTGTTTCGACGCCATAACTTACTATTTCGACGCAAATGATATTTAGCGTCGAAAAAATTAGACGCCAACAATGGACGATAAAATGTCGACGAAAACCACTTTTAGCGTCGAAATAATTAACTGCGACGCTAAAAAACAGTATTCTGCGTCCAATTTATTTCGATGCTAAAGTTAAATTTTCGACGCTAATTGTATATTTGGCGACGAAATATATCGACGCAAAAATTTAAACTTTTAGCGTCGCAAGGTGTCGACGCTAAAGTATATTAAAAAAGTATTATATGTAAGCTTATAGCGACCATGTTTTTTACTATTAGCGACGAAATATATCGACGCAAAAATTCAAACTTTAGCGTCGAAAAAGTCGACGCTAAAGTATATTTAAAAAGTATTATATGTAAGCTTTATAGCGACCGTTTGTTACTATTAGCGTCGAAATTTTCGACGCTAAAGGTCACTTTTAACTAGTCGACGCTAACATATATTTAAAAAGAACATTTTGTATACTATTAGCGTCGAAATATTCGACGCTAAAAGTAAATAATTTATTTTCTTAAAAATTAGTAATTTACTTATTTTTTGGTCTAAAATATTTAATTTAGTTGAAAAAAAATGTAATTAATGACGAAATATTATTGAAATTTGTTTTAGAAAAAAGAAATATTATATTAATATATTTGTTCAAAATGTTTATACCAAAAAATATAAAATTAATTGCTACTGTGATGGGGGGACGCTCGAGCCCGATGCACCATGACTCATTGAGGCCTCGAACATCTGACGGAAAGCCATCAGTTGCTGTTCCAACTGCTCCATCTTCTTCTCGTGGTCCACCATCTTCTTCTCGTGGTCCACCGTGACCTGTTGTAGCTTCTCCTTAGTCTGTTGCAGCTCGTCTCGGGTGCTGGCTAGGTCGTCTTTGGTGGTGACTAACTCGTCTCGAAGAGAGACATTGCCCGAATTACCACTATTGCGTGCAGATGACGTTGGCTTCTTACGAGTGCCAAGACCAACGTTGTAAGCTGTCTGATTCTTGAAAAACTAATTGCGACAGCTGCTCATCTGGTATGGGGTCGGTCCCTGTCTCCTGAGTTTGATGTTGGAGTTCCATCATTTCGTTCTGTTTCAAAAAATAAGTTAATATTAGAATTTGAGAAAAAAATTTAACATATAATATTAATTATTTTATTTTAAAAACTGAAACTTACATAGCAGCGTTCGGCTTCTTCATTTATCCATTTATTCTTGTCATTGTAATGCGTCACACGGAAAAAATCTGGAAATGATTGCACCTCACATGTGCTACTCTGTTATAAACATAAAATAAATTCAATATTATTCCAGATAGTAAAAACAATTAACTGTTAAATTTTACGTTAGGATATATTTACCTCAGAATGTTCGGCACGATGTTGGATAAATGGCTTCGAACCTCCACGGTGGTTAAAACGCAAGTGACTTCGATTTTCCGCATTTGCGTGACATTTATCCTGTATTCACGAACACTGTAAGTACCGAAAACAAAGACAATTATAAATTTCCGTTTATTTCAAAATTTACCTCGTGTTTTTTGCTCGACCAAAGCTCACATAAAAATGTCCAGTCTTGTTCCTCTATAAAATCAGGTTTGTGTTGTGGAGCATTTGAAGGTCCATGTTCGTCGAATATTGGTTTCAAGACTTTTGTTCTATAATCTTTATAACTTTTCCCCATGTGGTAGTCAATATATTGTTGGACATTCACTTGGGTCAGATCGAAGTCGAACCATTCCTACATGAAAATTCGAGTAAAAATAAGTATAAAATAAAAATGTTAAATAACAAACAATATCGAAAACTTACAAGTAGCGAAGGGAATAGCTGGTTCAGTTTCGTCTCCCACGGTATCTTTCTCCAAGATACGTAGCTTTGGGGAGCTTCATATCGAGCTGTAGCTCCTATGGCTGTATTAAACGCTGAATTATGTTGTCCGACTTGAGTGTGTCCATCATCTGATATCTCTATCCGGATACGACCGTGAGCCTTAACGTACTTAGCCAACCCCAGGCCACGGGTGCGTCCTCGACCCTTCACTGTACTGGACTCACCTGTGCTAGCAGAGAAATCACCAGGGCCAGTTGCCCTTGCTGATGTAGATGGAGTCGCGGTAGCCCGTTTGCGATTGCCCGGTGCCATCTGCAAAACCCCGTCGCATTAGCGTCATCAAATTCCAAAATTCTTATACATATACATACATATCCATACAAGTCAATACAACTTAACAAAAGCGCTTATAACATCGAATGCTCACTTTCGTTTTCAAATTCATTCATTTCACATATGCATTCATATCCATATAATCTACGAGTTCCATCATACACGTTTTAGGGATACACAGTCACACACTCAATGGGATACATATAACCAACCACGAAGCAGACAATCACACGACTTCTCATGCACACGTTCGTATGGCGTTCACGAACGCGTTCGAACGGACCAATTCCAGTGAGCTCACGTTCGTGTTGCGTTCTCAAACGCGTTCGAACGGACCAATTCCAGTGAGCTCACGTTCGTGTTGCGTTCTCAAACGCGTTCGAACGGACCAATTCCAGTGAGCTCACGTTCGTATGGCGTTCTCGAACGCGTTCGAACGGACCAATATTGTATTCGACGCTAAATTAAAGATATATAGCGTCGCAAATTGTATGTCGACGCTATTTGTTAGGCGGGTTATTGAAAAATTAGGGTTTTTCCCGGGAAATTTAATTTTTAATTAGCGTCGACATACTATATTCGACGCTAAAGTATAGACATATAGCGTCGAAATATTATATTCGACGCTAAATAAAGATATATAGCGTCGCAAATTGTATGTCGACGCTAAATGTAAGACATATAGCGTCGAATATAGTATTTCGACGCTAAATAAAATTAAATTCCCGGAAAAAAAACCCAAATTTTCAATAACCCGCCTAACCATTAGCGTCGAAGTAATTGACATTTAGCGTCGATTACGTCGACGCTAAATGTCCTTTACATCCCTGCAACCAGTGTTTATCTTCTTCCTCGGCTCAGAAGCAAATAACTCATTCATAACATAGTTATACTATTAATCATTACGTTAATATTTCAACAATATCTAAAGAGTAATTAAAATCAACAACCATACATTAATCCATAAAATTATTCATCCATCACAAATCTGTAACTTCATAATTAATCACTATTATCGTCGGTATTTGAGGATTCGTGACTGGAATCGAAGTCATCTTCAGTGTCAAATTGTTCTTCACTTGCTACTTCAACGCTCACTTCAGAATGAGGAATTAGCTCAACGTCTGTACTAGATCGAGTTAATGTTATATTTTCAGGAACGTTGACAGTTGGTCCAACAAATATCTGTTCAGGAACTTCAAAATTGCCGGAGACTTCTTGTGTTTCATCTGATATGTCAACTCTATCTTTCTCCTGCGTGTCCCAAATGGCCCTGTTGTAACTTTTCTACCACCATCCATCCAGTTCCTAACTTAGGATCAGGTATATATATCACTGAACGTGCTTGCGTACAAAAAATGTATGGATCATTCTTGTACCAACAACGTTGAACATTAATTGACGTGAGATGATTACTAACTTGAATTCTCCTTTCTGGCATTAGTGTCAAACCACTTACATTGGAATAGCACAGTATGTCGTCTGGGTCGATATACGAACTCAATGACCGATTGCAATACGCCGTAGAAGTCAATTACATCTGAGCCGTGTTCTCCTTGGACTACAATTCCAGAATTTTGAGTCACATGATTAACATCTCGCTGTTCGGTATGAAATCTAACTCCGTTGACAATACATCCACTGTACTCATACGCCTGCATTTGAGGCCCATAAGCCAAAGAAACCAACGAGGATTGCGAGTCCAATTGACCATTTTCCACTTGATTAATAATCTGACAATGAAATATATGTGTTAATATAACAAACTGAAATGTCTAATGTTAGGATCAAAATAAATATAAAATATTATAACTTACAGTTGTCTCAAACCATTTAGGAAATTCTTTTTTGTGGGTTTCATCAACATTATGGTCACCAGCAATTTGTAGCATTGTTAGATGTTGCCTACAATAAATTATCACGGTTAATGTATGGAAAAAATTCAGTAATGATGCACCAGAAGAACTTACGTTAAATACGGTTGCACTTCATCACAATTACTCAATATAAACCAATGCGCACGTTGAACTTCCTGACGGGTTAGTAATTTGACACCTACTGCCCCAAATGGTCTGTAATTTTGACGGAACACTGTGATCTCTTGGCTATTACTTGCATCTCCATCATAGTTTCGTGGCCGACGATTGAAATGAGTTTCAATATTCTGCATGTACATCGAACAAAATGTTATTGCTTCATTTATTATAACAGCTTCAGCTATTGAACCTTCAGGTCGTGCCTTGTTTTTGACATATTGTTTGTAATCTCCCAAAGCTCTGCAGATATGACAACAAGTTTGCATTAACACTAAATTATATGCAAAAAAAACGGTTACAAATTTTCTTATATAAAACTGTATATATATATATATATAGTACCTCTCAATGGGATACATCCATCTGTAATGGACAGGACCTCCCTTTCTAGCTTCATCCGGTAAATGCACAGCCAGATGTACCATGACATCAAAGAAAGCGGGTGGAAAAATTCGCTCCAGCTTGCATAGGATTATCACGATTCCTCGCTCAAGGTCGTCAATAACAGATGTGCTTAATGTCCTCTGACACAATTGTTTAAAGAAGCCACATAGATCAAGTACGGCGTCGCATACATTCGGGGGGAGATAAGGTCGAATGCCAACAGGAAGGAGAATCTCGAGCAGCACATGACAATCGTGACTCTTTAATCCCGTTATTGTATCATCTCTGACCCAACGCCCAATATTGGATGCATAATTATCAGGGAATTTAACCATTTTCAGCCAATCACAGAATGATTTTCTCTCCGATTGATTGAGCACATAACTAGCAGGAGGCTTAATAAAACCTCGAGAGGAGTCTTGTAAATGCAATTCACTGCGAATTCTAAGATCTTGTAGGTCCAATCTAGCATTTACAGTGTCTTTTGTCTTACCCGGAATATTGAATAGTGTACCCACTAAACTCTCACAAATATTTTCTCTATATGCATTACATCCAAATTATGTCGCAAACTCAGAGTCCCCCAATATTCTAACTCAAAGAAAATACTTTTTCCTGTCCAATTCAACTCTTCAGGTAACCGTTTTCGATTTTTATCTCTATTATTAGGATGTTTACCTGGTGTGCTGTCTTTGAGCTGTTGATGTTGGCAAAGTATGTCAAATGCAGACAATCGACTGGGCTTACTCTGAGGTTCATGTTGCCCGTTAAATAATTTACTCCTCCGCCAAGGATGACTCGACTCAAGAAATCTCCTGTGCCCCGTGTATCCGATTTTATTCCGTAATCGTTGCGAAGGTGTATGATCCGCACAAACTGGACATGCCATGTATCCCTTAGTGCTCCATCCAGATAATGAACCATAGGCTGGAAAATCATTAATGGTCCATAATAATGCGGCATGCATCTGAAAATACTGCTCTGAAGCTGCATCATAGGTATGCACACCCACATTCCATAATGTTTGTAACTCCTCGATCAATGGTCTCAAGTAAATATTTATATCTTTACCAGGTGAACGTGGACCAGGGATAAGCAATGACATAAACATGAACGGATCCTTCATACATTTCCATGGAGGTAAGTTATATGGAATGACAATAACGGGCCAGATGCTATAAGAGTTGTACATATTCCCAAATGGGTTAAAACCATCAGAGGCAAGACCTAACCTGACATTACGGGGGTCCTCAGCGAAACGGGGGTACATGTCATCAAATTCCTTCCATTCGGTTCCGTCCGCAGGATGTCTAAGTATGCCCTCCGCACCGATCCTCTTTTCATGATGCCATCATATCAGTCGCTGTGTGTCGTGACATGAACAATCTCTGCAGCCTGGGCGTTAAAGGGAAATATCGCAATATCTTTTGAGGCACTTTCTTCCCCATACCACGGACTTTGTACCAACTTTCACCACATATCGGACAATGTTCAAGTGATTCATACTCGGCACGAAATAATACACAATCAAACTTACAAGCATGAATGGATTCATACCCCATTCCCAGATCACGCAACATTTTCTTTGCCTCGTAGTACGACTTAGGCAATTCGCTTCCAACCGGTAACATTTGGGCCAGTAACTCTAACATCATATCGATACTTTTGTTGGTCATTCTGTTGATCACTTTAATGTGTAATAATTTCACAACGAAATTCAAGATCGACATTCCAGCACCTTCGAATGGAATTTTTTTTGCCTCATCAAGTAGTTCACTAAATAAATTTTGATCATTTCCACTTAACACTGGCATGTCGCCACTAACACTATGACCAAGTTGTGGACCTTGTAAGTCATGCAAAATATCGGCGATATCATCGTTTGCAGGTTGATTGTAACTACTGCTCCCTTCGCCGACATCAAAAAACCGTGACTGAGAATGATACTGCTCACCGTGATAAATCCACGTACGGTAAGTGGGTGATATTCCTGGCATGTATAAATGATTATGAACTTCATCTAACCGCTTCCTTTTCCTATTCAAACAATTTGCACATGGACAACGAACACGACCTTCTGCATCAATGTGTTGTTTGCGACTTCCATAAACTCAGACACTCCATTACGATATTCAACACTCAATCTATCCAGAGAGCTCATCCAATTTCTATCCATTTCAGCAGAATACCTAAATATAATAATATAATTATTAGATATCATTTTACATTGGAATCAACATTACTAATTCAGTAATACTTAATTTAAGCATATATATATATATATATATTTGGTTGATAAATTAATTAAATAGTTTACAGAAAAATTCTATTTTGTTAATTAATATACTTACTCTACATATATGAATCATAAATCACTAACAAACAGCATATAAACAACATATATAATCATAAAAATTGAAAATAATAAAGAAATATGAAAGAAGATTTACCTTTTTGGAAATTGATTACAATTTTATTGAAAATTTTTAGGAGAGATGTGAGGCTGTAGAGGAGAGAAATTCTCAGATTTCAGAGGATTTTTACGAAGAGAATGAAGAAAAAAACAGAAGGGGGAGAAGGGGTGTCGACCTTCTGTTTTTTAATCTATCTTTAGCGTCGCATTTAGTATTTCGACGCTAATTGTTGCCGTTTTTAGCGTCGAAAATGTGTTTCGACGCTACATGTTCCATTTTTAGCGTCGCAAAACTTTTTTTTCGACGCTAAATATAAAAAATTAGCGTCGGATTAAATTAGACGCGAAAGAATCAAGTTCTGTCGGTGCGAAGCTTCATAACTCTTTAGCGTCGAACAAATATTCGACGCTATAAAGTATTATTTTTGGCGTCGAATATTCAAAATCGACGCTAATTATATACGTTTTTAGCGTCGACACCGTTTTGTCGACGCTAAATATCAAACATATAGCGTCGAATTAAATTTAGACGCGAAAGAATCAAGGACTGTCGGTCGGTGGAAGCTTCATAACTCTTTAGCGTCGAAATATTCGACGCTACAAGTATTATTTTTTTGCGTCGATTATTCACATTCGACTCTAATTGTTTCCTTTTTAGCGCTTCGAATGTAAATTAGACGCGAAAGAGTCAAGGATTTACGGTGGAAACTTCATACACCTTTAGCGACGATATATGTTCGACGCTAAAAGTTAGTTTTGGCGTCGACTCCGTGTTTCGACGCTAATAGTGCAATTTTTGGCACCAAAAATTATTGCAATAATATAATTATTCAGCGTCGAATATTTTTCGACGCTAAAGGTCTGTTTTTAGCGTCGAAACTATATTTCGACGCTAAAAAATTAATATTCTGCGTCGAATTTTTATTCCGTCGCTAAAAAACATGACATATAGCGTCGAAACGAATATTCGACGCTAAAACTAACTTTTAGCGTCGCATATTGTTTCGACGCTAAATATTTGGACGCTAAAAGCCATAATTCTTGTAGTGTTCTAAAGATGCAGACTCGGCCCTCAGAGAATGACCAGATCAAGATGATCATCAAAGGTACTAAGCCCTCTATTTATGGCAAGCTGAGGAGGATGACCTCTATTATTGGTGATTTTCGACCACTGAGGGAGATTGTTATGGATATTAAGGAGGAAGAAGCTGAGAATATGAAGTTCTATGACCAGAATAGAATGACTATTGAGGGGCCTTCTGAGACTAAGCCCGCTACTGCTGAGATCGCTGCCGTCAGAAATAGGCGATTCTCCAACCTTGGTAAACCTTTGTCAAAGGTGTTTGAAAAGCTGAAAATGCAAGGACTCCTAAAACCTTTAGAACCTAGACCATTTCCAAACCATGTGTCACCTCACCTCAACCTAAAACTGCACTGTTACTTCCATCAAGAAAAAGGCCATGACACCGACAACTGCGCCCGCCTTAAGCATGAGATCCAAAACCTCATTGACGCAATAAAATACCTGACCCATAAAAAGAACAACCCAACACACACATAAATCCTCTACCTAACTACCACTCTGTTCCACCACCCACCTACATGATCAACTCCGGCCTACCCGAAACCTTTGTCCTCCAAACTCTCAACCACCAAGCTTCTTGCATGGGGATAGGGGATGGCAACAGTGAAGAACCATAGGCTGAGGAAGAAGACAATGATGCAGACGATGAAGATGTTTCCCCTTGTTTATTTGATTGCAATCCTGCATTTTTAATAATAAAGACGTTGATTTTTGCCTACTTGTTCGAATCTTTTCCTCGATAGTTAAGCATGAGTCCGATGATGAAATTGTTTGTCCTAGGTTGGAACCTTAGAAACGATAAGTGCGAGAGGTACTCCTATCCGATATTTTGAGTAGATGATCTTCACTATACTCGTGAGCACTTAATTATAGGATCTTAACGGTGAAAGCCGGAGTAGTCGGCAAGATGACTAGTTGAAGAGATTGTGGATCGATGAATGACCGTTCGCTTAGATGTCCATCATGACTTACTTATGTTACGATATGTGGTATGGTTGGAAACAAAAGAAAAAGTCTCTAAAGAAGAAAATATAAACCACCTATAACCGATAAGCGTGAAGCTACCCATGGGTAAGTATTAGAACCACCATGAGGAGAAATGATACCTTAAAGGGTAGGTGTGTAAAAAAAAGACGAAAATGAGACAAAAGAAAAGGAAAAGAAAATCATATCACATTGAGTACGAAAAAGTAATCACAGAGCATGATCAAGACATCTAGGTTGGTTTGACCCTTTGATCCCATTCTTTGAAACAAAATCATTGAGTTGGCTTACCCAAGGATTAAGCTGTAAAAGAACCTTTGTACACACACATTTTGAGTCTGGTTCAGATCATTTATTCAAAAGCTCGGATTTGAGTCACATCGAGTACTTTGAAGGTTCTCTGGTTTCGACACTAGGCATCCTTTGAGGGCAATAATATGTATAACTATTGGGACTATTTCGTAAAAGGCAATATAGTATATTGATATAGAACGTCACATCAAATGATCTACTTTGGCCGAGTGCAAGCAACGAAGAACAAAAAGATAAACCGAGTCTGGGGGTGACCAGTCTACCACCTCGCGAATAAGGGACATAATGGAACTTGAGCCATGGGACAAAATAGAACCGACCAAGCACCAGAAGAGAACTAGCAAAAAGAAACTGTAAGCAGGCCCAAGGGCGATCAAAGACATTAGTAGGCGAAAGGCACCAGAGAGCACAAGGAAGGCCTAACCCAGCGGAATAGGAAACACATCCATGTATACATACATACACGTGTCATGCACACAATTTTTGTCTTGTTTATGTTAGCATGTTTTGAAGAAAAGCGGCAAAAACAAACTCAAATCGGGAACAAAGCCCAAGGAATAAAGCCCACAATCAACAAAAGTTTGGGAACAAAGCCCAGTGAATAAAGCCCACATTCAACACAGTTCGGGAACAAAGCCCAGGGAATAAAGGCCACAATCAACACAAGGTCGGGAACAAAGCCCAGGGAATATAGCCCACAATCAACAGTTCGGGAATAAAGCCCATAATCAACAGTTCGGGAACAAAGCCCACAATCAATTCAGTTCGGGAATAAAACCCACAATCAACACAGTTTGGGAGCAAAGCCCAGGGAATAAAGCCCACAATCAACACATTTCGGGAAAATAGCCCAGAGAATAAAGCCCATAATCAACATAGTTCGGGAACAAAGCCGATTCTCATCTCAATTCGAGAACAAAGCCCACTCTCAACACAGTTCGGGAACAAAGCCCACTCTCTACACAGTTCGGGAACAAAGCCCAGGGAATAAAGCCCACAATCAACACAGTTAAGGAACAAAGCCCAGGGAACAAAGCCCATTCTCATCTCAATTCATGAACAAAGCCCACTCTCAACACAGCCCAGGGAACAAAACCCACTCTCAACACAGTTCGGGAACAAAGCCCATAGGTCGAAGCACCTCACCACCAGATAAACTCAGTTTAAAGCATCTCAGAACAACCGGTAGGTTCGACAACATCTGGCGAGCCATGTAAGTAAAAAAATACATGCATGACTTTGATAGGATTGTCACTACCACACACTGCACAAGTCCCATCAAAGTGGGGGCGACTGTAGACACTTGTATTTCTGCGTAAAGCCCAATAATGAGCCTCGTATGGAGGCACTACCTGATAAGTTGCGGGATTCGCGGGAAAAACGGACGTCGGAAGGGAAAATTCAAGAAATAAATACATCAATAAATTTAACTCGCTAATTGGCCTCGGGTTCACCCCATTAATCTTTGTTTTAAAATTTTAGCCTCGACCCAAAACCCTCGCAACCCATCCAAAGCCCATTTCGCCCAAGCCCAATCCAAAAATAATTAAAATATTTAAAACACATGTCACAAATTAAATCAAATCCAATTAAATTAAATCAAATTAAATAAATCTCTTTCTTAATTTAAATAAATCACTTACCAAATTAAAATATTCCCCACCTAATTACACAAATTTTTTCCTAAATAATTTGATTAGATATACCCCCACCAAAATTACATGATTTTATTCCCTTAATAAATTGATGTGTCCCTTTATTACTTGATCCCTTTCCTTATGGAAAGCCCCATGCACATCCAAAACACTAGGATTCTCTCTATTCTCTCTATATAAACACCAACTGAAACCCTAATAGCTCTTCGCTTCTCTCATTCAACACTCACGGCAACCCCAAAAACAAAACAAAAAAAAAACCCTAAAATTCCCCCCTTCTCTCTTTCACGGCAGCACCCATATAATCTACAGAACCTGCTCTCTCTCTCTCTCGGCATGCATGAAAACAATAAACCATAATCTCTTGAAACACTCATTCTCTCTTTCACTCGGCGACCCATCCACTCTCTCCACACTCACACGATAATGAAACAAACGCCCTGCACAGATCACGCCCTTCGACTCACGCACACAAATTGCACACACACAGCCCTTAGCACCGACCTATTGAAACACTAAAGCCATGTACACACGACCACACAAAAAAACCTAGCAAGGCCAAGACACAACACATAGACCCTCAACATAAGCCATACACCCACGCCACTTACAAGATGCACACCGACACACTAAACACACACAGACACGTGAACATACTCAATAAAAGACACAGCCCAATCGCACAAAACCTAGCTCTCTCTCACTCAAGACACGCACATAGTAGCTACCAAGCCCCCACACTAACATGTTGGACAATTATGACCCATAGCGTCACTATTTGTACAGATTATGGTGTTGTTGTACAAATTAACTATGTGACAAATGAGATTGCTCTCTTATCATTTGTGATTAGATCACCTAGATGTATAAATGATAGGAGGTCCCTATGATTAGTTCCTGGATTGAGAATGATATGAGACAATATCAGTCCACGAAGGATAAATCATTAAATATCCCTAGTCAGAGCTTTGTCGAGATTGGACATCGATAGATACGTAAAAGACTAGTATTACACTTGTGCGCGTTGTGAGGGCATAACGGCATAGTTCTCATATATTTGGGTATATGATACTCATGCAAGTGTAATAGGAGGTTGTGTTTTATTGATGGTACGGGAAATAACTTCGCTCTGGATAGACCCCCTCGGAATTCCATTGGTAGTATGACTATGTGTCTATGGAAGTCTGAAATCAGGGTAGGTGTATTTGGTCTTAACCTGACACTTGCACCGCTAATACTTGCGACAATCAATATACTTTGGTTTTGGTCGTCCAGGGCTTTAACCGGTTTCTGTGTACGCCTCTTCTGGGTATATCGAGAATCATAGTGTGTTGGGTATGATGTCAAGATGGAAATATCACTCCAGTCATAGTGGAAATGATGGTCATGTAGGATATGGTACTAGTACTCTTATGTACTGCAGTCATCGGGATAAAATGACAAGGTCAGGTTTATCCGATTATAGAGACTAGTTACCAGACATCCGACATGTGCTTCGTACGGGGCAGACACAATTCCAGCCCTAGGCCTAGCACATGATCATCCGATACTGGATCGACATACGCAATACTACGTATACTACGCCTGATATAGATCTTATATTCTTGTAAGAATATTTCTGGAGAATTGGGTAGGCATGGCGCTTTGCTAGAAGCCAACCTTGTCTTGTAAATCGGTATAAACGTAGTATTAGGTACTTACGTGTTCAGATAGTCCGACGACCGAATTTACTGCCAACATATCTGGGGATCTCATGGGTCACGCTAAAGATTCACCGATGACGTATGACTCGCACTTTAATTAATCTGGGATTAATTAGAAGAGAGAGAAAATTAATCTGGGATTAATTACAGAGATATTTTATCTGGGATAAAATATCATTTAAAGAGAGATAACGATTAATTTGGAATTAATCGATTAAATAATATATTCGATATATTATACGAAATTGGATTTCGACGCGGAATTAAAATTAGATTTTAATTCGGGCTAACGAATTAATTTAGAATTAATTCGTTAGCGACGTGAATAGTGATTTCGCTAGATAAAATCATTTAATTACGTCGCAACGGAAAGTTCGTTAATTTGGAATTAACGAACCCGAGCCCGGGAGTGTTTGTGAGCGCATTCACATTTCGAATTCGAGTGCGACACGCAAGTCAAATCAAGCGTCAAATCGCTAGTCACATCAAGCATCAAATCATGTCACTTTGAGTGATGTGATAATTGATTGATTGATTGATTGATGTGACTTGATGGAAGTGGATGGAATTAATTGCCTTGACTTTTTGTATTTGATAAATCAATATTTGATTTTTGGAAATGAAAAATTGTGTATTAGATACACAAAATCAAATACAAAAATCACTTCACTCATTATATCTCATTGGCTCACGAATTTGGAGCCATTTCTTCATCTCTCTCTCTCGGCCATTTGGCCATATTCTTCACTGGTTTTTCTGGGCAGAAACTGTGAGATGGGAAGCAAAGTGTGATGGTTTTTGTGGCAAAAACATCAAGAGCTAGCACTCCGAGAGACATGCGAAGGTGATAGTGAAGTCCACGCATGAGCTTGGAACCATTTCGCGAAGCTTGGAGCTTGATGGAGCTCAACCAATGACCGAAAATGGAGACACCACAGCAGCTCACTGCCGTGAGGAACAGAAGGCAAAAATCAGATTTTTGTTCGTCGTAGCGTCGCTCAACCGATCGATGTGAGTATTCCGTAACTCCCTCGTTGTACTCGCACTTGTTTCATGCTTGTTTAATGATCTTGGGATGTTTAGAAAACTCCAACAATGGTATCTATGAGCAAGGTTGAGCATGAAAATGATTAGGGCTTAAAATTTGGGTAAATTTATTTTGAGCATGATTTTATGAAATTGGATGAATGAATATGTTTAATGTGTTTTAATTGAAGTTTGATTTGATCAATTTCAAGAAATTATGTTTGGAATATTTTTCCCAAAATTGGATGTGTTGGCCGAATGGTTGATGATCCCAAATGTCTTGGAATTTTTTTTTTTGATTCATTGGATGACTTGAAAAACAATTGGGAAAATTGATTTAGGATTTGATTGGATTGAATTCGGAATTAATTTGAAAAAATCCCAATTGCCGAGAGTTTGATAAGCCTTATTGTCTTGGTGATTTTGATTTTAATCATTGGATGAGTTGGAATCATGTAGGGTATGTTGATTTAATATCGATTGTGGATTTAATTGGATTGAAATCGAATCGAATTCAAATTGCCCAAATTGCCGAGAACAATATGCATGTGAATTGGGTTTGATTTTTGATTAAATTATGTTGGACATGATTTAATGTTAATGAGCATGATTAATTGTACAAATTTGGTATTTTGGAAATATTGATTTGGGTAATTAATAATGTTATACACTTTGGTAATTAAATTGGGAATTGGGAATTTCGAATTTGTAATTTAATTATATTGGGCCTAATTTTGGAAATTGGACTTTGAATGTTGTAAATGGGCTTATTGGGCTTGATTGTATCAAGTTGGGTTTAGGCTAAATTGGTTGGATCCAATTTGGCCCAAAACCGTTTCCATAAAGCCCAAATACGACTAATGGACCTTTAAAGTTTAATTGGGCCTAATGGGCCAAAATTGATTTCTGGGCTTATGGGGTAATTCCCGGATTGGATTTTGGTTATTCGGTTTGACCCGAGTTTACCAAAAGTCCACGCCTTAAGAAATTAATTAAAAGCCCATTGGACTTTAATTGAATTGACGTTGGACGTTAATCGGGCTTTGAGACCCGTAACGATTAAATTTGGAATTTAAATCGTAAAAGGTTTATTATTAAAGTGTAGTATTTAATTTGGAATTAAATAGCGAATTAGTATTAAATACAAATTAATTGGATTTAATTTTGTAGTTTAATTTAATTCGAGAATTCGTACTTTGAGTACTTATTCGCAAAACGAGTTTGACTCGCACAAATCAAATCGTTGTTTGAACATTGGATGGTCATTAATTATCAGATTAATTAATTTGATTAGATTGATTGATAACATGCTTGTGTGAATACATGGTTGCGATGCATGAATAATGTATATCGGATGGATATTAGATGGGTGAGGCAATTTTAGAAATTGTTGTAATAATTTGATTTATTAATTGGACCTGCGTGTCCAGCCTTATTACCTCTACTTATTCTTTGTATTCTCTTCTCATCTATTCCTTCAATGTAAATGAGGTTTCTTTAGAAGTGTAGTGTAATGGGTAGAAGCAAATACATGTGCTAGCGGGAGAGAGAGAAAGTGAGAGATTTGATCTAGGATCAATGTAAAGTATCCATCCGTATATCAGTATTATTTATTTATACCCGCTTTATTATGTATTTAGAATGCATGTTTAAGGGTGTATGATGATGAGACCTTAACAAAGATAATAAATTGGTTGCCAATTTGCACTTGAAAAACCTTCGCAAAATATTAAGCGTTTTTCCTTCCATCGAGTGATTCTTACTCAAGATCCAAGACTGGCATTGGCTTGTTGGCCAAAGTCAAGGCCTTTGTCCGTCGAGGATGTGTTTGAATCACGAGAGCTTTGTTCCATATTGGTGTCTTGTCCAAGTTGTGGTTTGTTGGCCAAAGTCAAGACCACTTCTTGTCCATCGACATTGATTATGAAGCTTTTCATGGTCAATGGGTCGCGCTTAACTGGGATCACTAAGTTTGTTGTGCCAAAGCCAAGGCTTAGTTGATTCAGAGGAAAAAGGTTAGGTAATACATTGGATGTATTGGCATATATAAGATATATGTTTCGGACTTGGATGTCCCCCTACTGGATCTAGGAATTGGATTGGATCCAATTGATCTTAGAGATCTACCTAGTTAATTATCATACAATTTGTTGACCAAAGTCAAGATTGTGTGATATTTAACGGGATCCTAGCCCACTAGGAAACACGGTTTGCCGAGTACTCGACAGAGGGTTAGAGGCTCGCCGAAAAATAGTGGGAGGCAAGAATTGAATTTGCAATATTCGTTTAATTACTTGCCATACGCGCTCAAAACAAATTCATTCGTCAAATAAATTAAATATTACTTAGACTAATATTTAAATCGTTGTTTTAATAAATAGTTGGACTATATTCAAACAATTAAATTATAGTTGATTAAATAGTTGGACTATTGTAATCATTATAATAAATAGTACCAAAATCGTTGATTAAATAGTTGGACTATTAAAATCAAGATAAAATTGAAAGATTGACATTTAAAACATAATCCTATGGAAAATGTATTTAAATTGTTTAATTTTCAAATTGGGAATAAATTTCAGGATGGTCCTGGAAAATAATAAGTTACTTTATTTAATAAAATAACATATTAAGCCTAAGCCCGGAGTTAAGCAAATAGTAGAGCATAATCTTTGGAAGATTTATGTGATAATAACTTAAGTGCTTAATCCATTAAGCTTGTCGCAGTAGACTCCTTAATTTCCTTGTCAGAACTAAGGGTTAGATCCTTAAAGTATGATAATGAAATTGAAGGATCTTCATAAATCTATACTTAGATTTTAGAAGTACTAAGTTGCAATACTTAACTTTTGGAGAGTTAATGGCTAATCTCAAGGAGACAAAGTCAAAGTTTGCAATAGGCAAGTAGCGCAAGGCGTACCTTACTTTGATATTCTAGAAACCCGAGGCTTGGCCAAAGGCTTCTGGAATATGAAAAGGGCAAAGGCAAAATCATTATAATCTTCTGGGAAGATAAAGGACATATTCCAAAATGTCTGCTGAATTGTTGCAAACGGGATCGCGAAAGCGTGACTGCCGTTTGGACAAAGCAGACATGAAGGAATTGAAGACTGGGCAAGGCTCTGACTTCAAATATGTTTGTCAACATTATGTTCACTACTAATATTAAAATTATATTTTAAATACTTAGTGTGGTACATGAATATATACTGATGTTTAGAATCTGCTATGAACAGGATACTCACTTCAGTTGAGATTACTCTGCGAATTAGAAACGGGACGAAAGTTGTTGTTTTAACCGTAGATACCTAAGTTTAGGAACTACCCTCCGGGTGTGTACCTAAATTTGGTAACTGTTATAATGTAACTAGTTTGACTAGAGACATTATCTCCATATCAGTGTTTAACCCGCTGCGGGTGAACCTTTATATTCTAGAACACTAAAGTGTTTCATTATATAAAGATGATATTGAGATAAACACATTAAATGTGAATAACAGAATTTATATTTTGAATATAAATAAAATCTCAAACATATAACATGACAAACAAATAGCTCAAACTGATTTGATCAGATGAAACTTAATTGTGGCATTGTTGTCTGGGACACAATTAAACAAGACTCGTATATCCACACTTTTGAAGAGTGGGTACTTGGACTAATTTGATTCCATTCAAATAAAGTCTACGAATATAGTTTATTGGGCAAAGTGACTAAAACACCTTTACTTGGTAAAAGTGCAAATGCCACCAATCTATTAGCCTTAGTTCATAGTGAAGCAAGTGGGCCCATGTCTAGCTAGGCTAGAGATGGATATGGATATTTCGTGACCTATACGGATATGGCATCGCGTTATGGCTATGTGTCTCTTTTGAAACACAAATCAGAAACTTTTAGTTTCGACACGAAATAGACAAACAGATCGGCTAAAGTATTAAACCGTCACGGTAAGACCGTAATGGAAAATACTTAAGCAATAAGTTTCTAATATACTTGAAAGAGTATAGTATTCTTTCAATGAGGACTCCTCCCGGAACACGTCATATTGACGGTGTGTCCGAACCAGAGTAACCGAATCTTGTTGGACATGATAAGGTTAATCATGAGTCGCTTTGAGCTACATTTTCCTTCAACGGATACGCATTAACAGTGCAATAACTTATTTTGAATAAGGTTTCATTAAAATCCGTTAGACAGATTTCATATTAGATATGAACAGGAAAGAAACAGGGTTTTCTCATTCCTGAATATTTGGGTATGCTAGGCATATGTTTGGATGATACCAAACTAGAACCCAAATTGGATAAGTGCCAATTATAGGTTATCCTAGGGATACCAAAGTATAGTACTTATACAACTCACAAGAGAACAATGTAATTGTTGCTCGCCATGCGGTTTTCCTAAGAGGAATACCTCTATGCAGTGGTAAGTGGGAGGATAGTAAAACTCGATGAAAATCGGAGTAATACTGTTCAAGGCAACGATTCCTTAATGGAACACAAATAGTTCATCAAGGATGAGACTATACCAGTAATCTTCGAATACACAAGAACCGCGTAAGTCGAAGAGAGTCAGAAAATAACATGGGGTATGGGTTTTTGATCTCATCTCATAAAGATGTTAATCTTATTGAGGTATACCAACTGACTATGTATAAGGAAGTGATACAAGGTATCGACTTCCTATTATGACAAAGTTTCATGTGTCCGAAATGGATTCCATGTATATCAACTATGTTTGGATACTAGTTGATGTACCGCAAGGCATTGTGCCTATTGGTACTTTATAAGTCTTCAAGGAAGACATACATGGAAGGCAACATACCAACGTACTAAGCTAGGCTTTTAGCGGAAAGGTATCGTTATCAACATTGTGTTGATTACGATTCAACCTTTTACCTGTTGCCACGGTAAATCCATTTGGATAATGCTTGCTAATGCTGCATGTTTCATTAGTGAAATATGTCAGCTGAATGGCAAAATCGCTTTCCTGAATTCGGAGGATGTTTACAACATCCTGTCGGTTTTATCGTATCATAACTAGCAAACATGGTTTGCAGGTTATTCGATCCATGTTTGGATTGAAGCAAGCATTAGGTTCTTGGAATTATCGTTTTGATGTAATCATAATAGTTTATGATTTAATTCAAAACTAAATGATTCTTGTGTATATAAGGAGGTTAGTGGGAGCGCACTGACAGTGGCTATCCTATAAAAAAATAATGATAATATATGTCATTTCTTGGAAATGATATTCCCAAAATAATAATCGGTGAAAGCTTGGCTTTCGATAAAACTCTCCGAGAAATCGTACATTGAAAAATGTACGCGACCTTGTGTCTCATACGCTTTGAGCATATGGATTCACAAACAGGCCAATCCAAGTGATAGTCACTGGAATGATGTTAAGAACATCCGTTAGTATCTTAGAGAACTAATGATGATGTCTTAATCTGTGGAGAATGAGAACTTGAAGTGATTGTGATCACTACTGCAAGTTTCCTAACCGTATAAAACGACTATAAGTCGTAAACAGTAATAAAGTTTGAAGTGATTGTGATCACTACTGCAAGTTTCCAAACCGATAAAACGACTATAGTCATAAACGGTACTATAAAGTTTGAATAGCGGAACTGTGAGCTGGAAATCTTCCAAGCAAGATATTGTTACCGTATAAACAACAAATGCAGGTTATTGCTGCAGCTGAGGCGGCAATAGAAGCCATTTGGGTCGATAACAAATCTAATTAGATTAGATATAATTCTGTTAGCAGCTGAGCTAGGCGTCAGCACAGGCTAAAGAATTAATGGTCTCATCAACGATCCAGATAAATACATCGACTATTTATCTGATTCGTTCGAATCATACATCGTGGCGATGTGATGATTGAATAAATCGCATCAGATGATAATCATACAAATCCGCTGACGAAAGCATTTCTCAGCATTTTGAGCCAATCGTACATAGTTCGGGTGTCAGACACTCGAGTGACTGGCTATAGGCCAAGTGGGAGATTGTTGGATAATTATGACCCATAACAACATTATTTGTACAGATCATGGTGTTGTTGTACAAATTAACTATGTGACAAAGGAGATTGCTCTCTTATCATTTCTGATTAGATCACCTAGATGTATAAATGATAGGAGGTCCCTATGATTAGTTCCTGGATTGAGAATGATATGAGACAGTATCAGTCCACGAAGGATAAATCATTAAATATCCTTAGTCAGTGCATTGTCGAGATTGGACATCGATAAATGCGTAAAAGACTAGTATTACACTTGTGCGCGTTGTGAGGGCATAACAGCATAGTTATCATATATTTGGGTATAGGATACTCATGCAAGTGTAATAGGAGGTTGTATTTTACCGATGGTACGGGAAACAGCTTCGCTCTGGATAGACCCCCTCGGAATTCCATTGGTAGTATGACTATGTGTCTATGGAAGTCCGAAATCAGGGTAGATGTATTTGGTCTTAACTTGACACTTGCACCGCTAATACTTGCGACAATCAATATACTTTGGTTTTGGTCATCCAGGGCTTTAACTGGTTTCTGTGTACGCCTCTTCTGGGTATATCGAGAATCGTAGTGTGTTGGGTGTGATGTCAAGACGGAAGTATCACTCCAGTCATAGTGGAGATGATGGTCACATAGGATACGGTACTAGTACTCTTATGTATTGCAGTCATCGGGATAAAATGACAAGGTCAGGTTTATCCGATTATAGAGACTAGTTACCAGACATCCGACATCTGCTTCGTACGGGGCAGACACAATTCCGCCCCAGGCCTAGCACGTGATCATCCAATACTGGATCGACTTACGCAATACTACGTATACTACGCCTGATATAGATCTTATATTCCTGTAAGAATATTTCTGGAGAATTGGGTAGGCATGACGCTTTGCTAGTAGCCAACGTTGTCTTGTAAATCGGTATAAGCGTAGTACTAGGTACTTACGTGTTCGGATAGTCCGACGACCGAATTTACTGCCAACATATCCGGGGATCTCATGGGTCGCTTCCCGAAGATTCATCGATGACGTATGACTCGCACTTTAATTAATCTGGGATTAATTAGAAGAGAGAGAAAATTAATCTGGGATTAATTACAGAGATATTTTATTTGGGATAAAATATCATTTAAAGAGAGATAACGATTAATTTGGAATTAATCGATTAAATAATATATTCGATATATTATACGAAATTGGATTTCGATGCGGAATTAAAATTAGAATTTAATTCGGGCGAACGAATTAATTTAGAATTAATTCGTTAGCGACGTGAATAGTGATTTCGCTAGGCAAAATCATTTAATTACGTCGCAACGGAAAGTTCGTTAATTTGGAATTAGCGAACCCGAGCCTGGGAGTGTTTGCGAGCGCATTCGCATTTCGAATTCGAGTGCGGCACGCAATTCAAATCAAGCGTCAAATCGCTAGTCACATCAAGCGTCAAATCATGTCACTTTGAGTGATGTGACAATTGATTGATTGATTGAGTGATGTGACTTGATGGAAGTGGTTGGAATTAATTGCCTTGACTTTTTGTATTTGATAAATTAATTATTTGATTTTTTGGAAATGAAAAATTGTGTATTAGATACATCAAATCAAATACAAAAATCACTTCACTCATTCTCTCTCCTTGGCTCACGAATTTGGAGCCATTTCTTCATCTCTCTCTCTCGGCCATTTGGCCATATTCTTCACTGCTTTTTCTGGGCAGAGACCGTGAGATGGAAGCAAAGTGTGATGGTTTTTGTGGCAAAAACATCAAGAGCTAGCACTCCGAGAGACATGCGAAGGTGAAAGGGAAGTCCACCCATGAGCTTGGAACCATTTCGCGAAGCTTGGAGCTTGATGGAGCTCAACCAATGACCGAAAATGGAGACACCATAGCAGCTCACTGCCGTGAGGAACAGAAGGCAAAAATTAGATTTTTGTTCGTCGTAGTGTCGCTCAACCGATCGATGTGAGTATTCCGCAACTCCCTCATTGTATTCGCACTTGTTTCATGCTTGTTTAATGATCTTGGGATGTTTAGAAAACTTCAACATAACAGACACCTAGCCTTCACTCAACAGCAGTTACCGTGAGAAGCCCTTCACAAAACAATAAATCCGAAGCCACAAACCAAATCAACAGCCCCTCCATTGACCGACTGAAACCAACAACAAATCACAATCCATAAAACCCCTTCACCGACACAAACAAACTACATCAAAAACTACCGAACCAGTAACAAAAATAACCCTGAAATCGTGACCCAAATCACCCAAAAACAGTGAGCAAATAGTCCCAAAAACCAGTCCAAAAATCAGCCCCCGAACCATCCAAAAACCAGTCCAAAACAATGAAGAAAACAGAGAAAACGGCAGTGAAAATAGCGAAACAGCGAAGGAAAATCTTGAACCAGAAACCCAGAAAAATAATGGAGCATTAACCCTTCCAGCGACGACGTAACGCACTTCCGAGGAGCATCATAAAAGGTAAGACCTGAGGGCCCCCCATTTATTATATATCTTTTCAGTTATTCTTTGTCCATCATTCGCATGCATCATTGTGTTTTACGTATGGTTTTATTTGTGTTGGGTTGATGATTGAGTGCTATCCTTTGCGGTATATCGGATGGAAACCCAGACGTAAATTCTGTAGCCGAATCCGAATGGACGGTAGTGCGGTCTGTACTTGGGATACAACTCCACGTACCACTTGAGAGACTTTCAAGCACGTGTTTCCTTTTGTGATTTAAATCTATGCTTATCGTCCCGCTATTTATCTTTTTATGCATTTTGTTTATTCATGCATTGATAATTTAATACGCATGGGCTAACTAGGGTGGATTAAAGGTCCTCTATTTGAGGGAAATGTCAAAAGGCTACCTTTACCATAATATTTTACCGTGCCTTTGATTATGTCATTTACCCTTTGCATATCATTGCTTTATTTACGCATGCATTGCATTCTAGTGCGCATGGGATAACTAGGGTGGATTAAAGGTCCTTTATTCAAGGGAAATGCCTAAAGGCTACCTTTACCACGATGTTTTACCGCGCCGGACGAGGTACACTCGATTGAATGTGAAATGTGTTCAATCGGGCATACAAGGTCCCATATTATTGATTTGTTTATTTATGCATTGATAATTTAATGCGCATGGGCTAACTAGGGTGGATTAAAAGTCCTCTATTCGAGGAAATGCCTAAAGGCTACCTTTACTACGATGTTTTGCCGCGCCGGACGAAGTGCACTCGATTGAATGTGAAATATGTTCAATCGGGCATACAAGGTCCCATATTATTTATTTGTTTATTCATGCATTGATAATTTAATGTGCATGGGCTAACTAGGGTGGATTAAAGGTCCTCTATTCGAGGGAAATGCCTAAAGGCTACCTTTACCACGATGTTTTGCCGCGTCGGATGATGTACACTCGATTGGTTTTGAAATGTGTTCAATCGGGCATACAAGGTCCCATATTATTTATTTGTTTATTCATGCATTGATAATTTAATGCGCATGGGCTAAATAGGGTGGATTAAAGGTCCTCTATTCGAGGGAAATGCCTAAAGACTACCTTTACCACGATGTTTTACCGCGCCGGATGAAGTGCACTCGGTTGAATGTGAAATGTGTTCAATCGGGCATACGAGGTCCTATATTATGTATTTTTTCATTCACGTATGGGTTTGCGTCGTTTCAGATACCATTTTGGTAATCTCATTCGAACGCGTTTTCGAACGCTACACGAACATATGCATTCTGCCTCAGTCCGTTCGAACGCGTTTACGAACGCTACTCCAACGTGCATGCGTTTTGTTTTATCATGCATCAGGTCTTATCCCGTTCGAACGTGTTTCCGAATGCTATACGAACGCGAACATTATGTTTACCGTTCGAACGTGTTTTCAAACGCTACATGAACGCACATACAGTGAACATATTTATTTTCATCACATTTCATGCATGTTTTCTTTTTTCGTCATTTCCTTTGCATTATGCACCTAATTACCCGCTTTTATTATTAATGCTTTTGTAGTTGTCATTAATTACACTATTGTACTTTATTGTTCAATATTTTTATGAATTATGCGTTTTGCCTTTATTTCTTATTTACGATTATGGGTGTGCAAATTTGTGTGTTGCTTAAATTATCTTGTATGTGTTGTATGAGACTTGATTATAATATTGCATTAATCTTTTCATTACAATTGGCATAAGTAATGGATCATTCCGAACCCAACGGTTTGAGGTCTTCCCTTGCGAGGGGTGATTGCGGCCTTAAATCATTTACCAGTTCACACTGGGTGGCGACTCCATTTTATTTCTCCGGTTTAGTTCCCCGCGGGCTACTCCGTACTCCCGACCGGGCCGCGAGCCCGGGACAGCGTCGCCGATCTCTGTGTCCTACAAGTATTCTATAAAATAATTTAAAATACACACATACTTGATATCCATGAGTTAGACCAACTTTCGCTGCTCAGGACACCGATCCAACCCTATGGGTCCCACAACCGTCCTAACACATTGCCCCCCACAATATGCAAGTTTTCAGTAGACATTGTCCACCAGTCTACACACGACTAGTTCTTTCTCAATAAGGAAAACTAAGTATTTGGATCAAGACTAGGGATGGCAATTTTACCCATAAACCCGCAAACCCGCAAAAACCCGCCCGCAATGGGTAGGATTTGGTAAATATATTAGTGGGTGCGGTGCGGGTTTGGTAATTTAAAGCAAAACCCGCTGCGGGTGCGGTGCGGGTTTGGTATTTAAGAAAAAAATGCGGGTATCCACTGCGGGTATCCGCATACCCGCAATATTATTTTTTATTAATTAATATTTTTATGACAATATAAAAAATATTCATATAAAAACAACTAACAAAACTTAAACCTAAAACAATAATCAACAGTTCTACACTCTCATTCAGCTGCAGCTCGTAACCTGCCAAACTGAAGATTTTTTGCATGACTATTATTGTTTTTTTTTTTAATCACACTTGTTAATAAAATTATAATACAAAAATTTGGATTAAGTTAACATGATCATAAACGGGATATGAGCAAAATAAGCTAGTGTTTGTTGTAACTTCAGTAGCTTTTCTGCTTCTTCATTACATTACATCACTTGAGCCTTGTAAGCATTACTTTCATTACACTTAGCATAAAAAAATATGACCAAATATTAGTGATTACTTTTTAGCTTATTGTCGATTGAGTTGGCTAACTTAGATCATTATAATTATGAAGGAAATAACTCGTTTTAATTATGTTTATATGAAAAAATAAACATATGGTATCAAATATTTCATACATTATATTATCTATGTACTGTATATACATACATTGCATGTTGTATATGTCAAATAAAAAAAATGAAAATTACATCTAGCAATTAAAAATAAATTATTTAATTAAAAAAATTATATTATTAAGAATACAAAGTAATTCAATATTTTAGAAACCCGCAAAAAATCCGTTGGGTACCAATGCGGGTTTGGTAATTTATTTTTATATGCGGTGCGGGTTTGGTAATGAAAATTAAAACCCGCAACGGGTATGGTGCGGGTTTGGTAATTTATTTACATATGCGGGTGCGGGTTTGGTAATGGCAAACCCGCACCATACCCTACCCACTGCCATCCCTAATCAAGACAAACTACCTAAAAATACGATAGTTTAATCCAAATACAATTGGGATTGTACACACTCATGATTCAATCCCAACTCAACTACCATTCTCCTAATAGGATTGGAATTCGACTATTTCCAAGGAATCCTAATTCGACTAAGAGGATACTTCCATAGCCTATAAATAGAAATAGGGTGCAAGGGATTGAGAGATTCAACCATTCAACCATTCATGTTTTAGTTCTCACACTCGAGTTCTTAAAGCATATCACTCCCTGAACACCATCTTATCGCCCTCAGGTAACAAACCGCGAAGATTGAGGTAATCTCTTACTTTACTCTTCCCTTTTTCCTTTTATCAACTCTGCTGACTTAAGCGTCGGAGTGCCTACGGCGTCCATCACATCGGTGGGTAGTTAATTTGCACTTTCTCTACCTTTGTTTTGCAGGATCGGTGGTGCCTCCATCCTACGAATTCTCAATTATGAATAAAACGTGAAATTCATTGTTTACAGCGACTAAAGAATCGATCAACAACAAAAAGAAAATCGTTAGGAAAACGAGATTTTTTAATTATGCGGAATGTTGGGGGAGAAACTGCACGGGTGAATTTGCGGCTTTTTTATTCCTTGTTACCATTATTTATTAATTATGCAGTAACGTGAGGACTTCATCAGAATTATCCTCTCGGTCACGTGACATTCACCTGACTCAATTCGTACAAATAAAAATACATACATGTATTTTATTATGGTACGTATGAAGAAACTCGATACTTGGTTGTTGGCTTGACAGTTGACGATTTCAGTTAAAACAGTTACTCTCTCTCACTTATTTTTGCGCCAAAACTATACTCTTCAGACTTCACTGTTACCTGCTCTCATTAATTATCTTCTCCAATCTCTGATTGAAGTCCAAAACGGCACCTTCTTGTTCTTCCATTTCAATTCTTGAAACGAAAACAAGTGTTTTCAGAAAGTGCTTTCAAGGTCGTTCAGGTACATGCAAATGCTTCAAGAATGTATCAAAGTTTTGAGTTTCTTTTAAGCATTTCCAGTTCAAGATTGCATTGCATTGATTTCTGCTTCACTCAAAGAAGCATCAAATCTTTTTTTTATTATTATAACCAACAATGAGAAGTAAAAACTAAAAACTGAAACAATTTTTTTTTCTAAAGATTTGATTAATCGAAGAAGCTTTAGTTGGAATTTGCTAATTTCATAACAATTCTTTCCAAGTTTTATGATCTTAAACTGTGGTTTCAGTTACTTCTTTTAAGCATTCCCAGTTCAAAAAAATGAAGCCAAATTACAAGAAGTTGTATAAGAAATGGCATCTGCAACCAGAAACCATCCAAAGGGTATCTTTTTATTTTACTTCATTACATTATTTTTCTTATATTTCTTGGTTAATTCGCTTATAATTAATTGTTCACGTCTACAATGTCCATTTCAGAATGTATTGTTTAATTTGGATGTGGAATGAATTAAAAATATTAACCAACTTTGTTTGTTTATGGTGTCTTAATGTTTCTTGATTTTCTTTCATTTTGCCCATTACTTGTAGCTTTTGTAATCCCCATGTTATCTTGCCGTTTTGATGTGAGTGCAGATAGAACCTGTTAATGACGATGCAGGGGAAAGCAGCCGCAATTCATCTCTTGACCATTCAGAACAGAGAAAAAGCCATCATTTGACATTAGCTAATGAAAATCTCCGAGTCATACCACAGGTTTGATTAATTTACTTCTGCTGTTTATTCAGTAAATTAAAGTAAAATAGTCTTGTTCATTACGGGGATTATGTAAGCAAATATCGATGATGTGTCGTAAGAATTGCTTTGTTTTCTTTAGCTCTAATGTGTAGTGAGATGCCTTGTTCTTGGCGCTTATGGTGTATCAAATTCTTCGGATTTGTTGCGAAGATTCAATAGAATTTAAAGCCTTACTGCATCTTATTATCATTTTTTGAAGTACTGACAGGTAATTAATGTTGATATTCTTACAGTTCTATTTCCAAAATGGTCGTCCTGCATCGATGGAACTAAAATTTTTATTTATTTCAAGAATTAATCCCTTTTTCAATCATACTGTTCGCGGAATGCTGATGTTTGGTGAGAAGTTTATACTTGTACATATTAATTTTATATCTTTTGAAGATAAAGAAGGATGCCTCTTGAAAGGAGTCAATGCCATTTCTATGATCATGCAGATGAAAAATTGAAATCAATTACCAAGGAATTATGCCAGTTACCATCCTTTTTCTCTTATGCACTTTTCAGAAAGATAGACACAGAGGGCACTGGGGTAATGACCAGGTATATGCTAGTTTCATTCTCCATTGATCATTGCTGAGTGTGCTTAATTCATTTTATAAACACCATCTCTTGTATGCGTTATTATATAATTTGCATGCAGGGATGCATTCATTAACTACTGGTTTGCTGGAAATATGATGATGATGGACACAGAGACTAAAATCTATAAAATCCTGAAGCAGCCAGACTGCGAATACCTTTCTCAGGTTTATTTTCCAAGCCCTGTATCTTCGCTTAGTATTAATAGACATGAATTTCATCCTGTGATTTTAACTCTGGGATTTTACTTATTCTCTTGCTTCATGCTATATTTAAACCTTTGCCGCGGCCTGGATAAAGGATGACTTCAAACCCATCCTTCAACGACTTTTGCAGACCCATCCTGCTTTGCAACTCATAAGTGGCTCACCTAAAATTCAAGAAAGATATGGTGCGTGCCTAATCATCAATGTATTTGTTTACCATCGCAACTTTTGGACTTTAGCTTGTTTGTTGATTTCTATGAACATTACTACTGATAACTGTCTAAATTAATTTCTGTGTAAATGGTCCAGCTGAAACTGTCCTATACAGAATTTTTTATTATAACAATAGATCAGGAAATGGCCGTCTGACACTAAGGGAGCTGAAGCGCGGAAACTTAATTGATGCCATGCAACATGTAGATGAGGAAGAGGACATTAACAAAGTTCTAAGGTTGGTCTCCTAATGGATCTATTATTTGACAAAAGTTTATGAGAGATGGAGACAAATGGTGGCCCATAAACTCCTGAATTTTTCTTTTTTCTTGCACATGTCTAAAGAAACTCGCGCGTCTGGATATTTGATTTTGATTTTAACTACAAAGCCTGACCTGCATTTCACTTTATAGTTATCATGTCTTGTTTCTAATGTGAATTAACAGATTGTGGCACAACACTTGTTTCATTATTTATTATACTAAAAGAGATTGTATTTATGAATGAAGTTATTAGTCTATATGAATTTCATTGTAGGTACTTCTCATATAAGCACTTTTATGTCATACTCCGGAAATTTGAAGAACTGGATAGGAATTGCGATTTCTTGATCAACAAAACGGACCTAATCAGTTATGATGGCCAAGCCCTTACCTCTAGGATCGTTGCTAGAATATTTTCACAGGTTAGTTTGTGTCCTACAGTACCTTCCTGTTGAGATTCCGAATCAAACAAAAGACTTTTTTTTTATGTTCGTTTAGCAATGTTTATGCATGAATTTCATCTCAGGCTCCAAGGAAATTTACTTGTGAGGTTCAAAGGAGGATGAATTATGAAGATTTTGTGTACTTCTTTCTTTCAGAGGGGGACAAATCATCTGAGCCTGGCATCGAGTATTGGTATGTTTGTATATTCATTCTTTTCTGTTTCTTTGTTGGAAAAAGGAAAAAAATGTGAATGTTATTAATGTTCTTTATAACAACTGCAGCCTCTTTTTAGCTCTGTATAATTAATTTGGTTGGTTTTACAGGTTCAAGTGTTTAGATTTGGATGGAAATGGAAAGCTTACACCAGATGAACTGCGATTCTTCTATGAACAGCAGAAAGCTCGTATGGTCGTAGGACCCATGACTTTTGAGGATGCCTTATGCCAAATAATTGATATGATTGCACCCGAGGTCAATTCAAGGCTTGCTTAGTTCTGAATAATTTCCATGATCTTCTTAAATGGTAAATGTACTTTATAAGTTACACAATTTTTCTTTTTCTTTTTTTTTTTGGGGGGGCAGAGACAAGATTGCATCACACTACGTGACTTGAAACAATCTAAACTATCAGGAAATGTCTTCAATCTCCTTTTCAATCTCAAGAGGTTCTACGAAACCGGATCTATGGCAGAAATTTGCCGTCGTTTTAGGGTAAATAAAATGTTTTGCATATTTGGCAATTTTGATTTTTGCTTGTAGTAGCCTATACTATACATACAAAACAGTCCTATTGATATTCATTTTTGATGTCTATCAGAACCCGGAATTGACAGAATGGGATCTATTTGCGGAGAAAGAGCTGGCTACAATTGACAATGATGATGAAGTCGGCTCAAGTTCAGAAGATGAATGACTGAAAGTCACAAATAGCTGCACCCTCATTGTTAAAATTTTGAAGCTTGGTCACCTAACTTGATGTGCAAGTTATTTCAGTAGGTTAAAAGTTAAAACACTTGCTATGTTTTGCAACAAAACTGAGTTGCTGCCATGAAGTTTTTACGTGGAAAAATAAACGTTTCAATAAAAAAGCTCCAAATTTCGAATTTGTTAGTTATGGGCTCAATGGTCAGCAGAAAAAATCAAGTTTAAGAAAGAAAGAAAGAAAGAAAGAAAAGGCAGGAACCCTAAAATCCCCTTCCCCTACTTAGGGTTTTACAGCAACATTCGTAGGTGAGTGGGGAGAGTCAACATAGGAAGTCGGCGAGTCTTCAAATTTAATCCAAAATTAGAACCCTGAATACGGAGATTTCAATTTTTTGTATAATATTTTTTTTTATCTTTTATCGGTAGGGGTCTTATTTTAAGAACTCGTGTATAGTCCTATAAAATTCAAGAGAAGTCAAGTCGTCCTAGGCAAGATCAATAATGAGATCATGCATTTATTTATACTGTCTAATTGACGGTTTCTATTGTCAGGAAGCTAAAATTTTGTTCACATGTTCAATATGTTGATGGCTTGTTGCAGGTACATGCCCAATATAAATTACCCAAATTCAACCTCTTTGATTAGATTGAAGAAAATTTGTATTACTTTTCTTATCTTGATGTACGGTAGATGTTGCTTTTATATAGGCATTACAAGAGTGAATATAATGGGAAATTCTCATATGAAATCATAATAAATATGTACAAAGTTAATATTGCATTCAATGTTATCTTGACAAATATACAATTAGCATTCAATGCAATATCTTGAGAAATCAATTAGCATTGAATGCAATATCTTGATAAATCAATGAGCATTCAATGCAATTTCATGACATTCCCCCTCAAACTCAAGGTGGTAGTGAGGAAACCATTTGAGCTTGGAAACGATGATTGTGTAGCGTCTTGGAAAAAAACTTGATGAAGACATCAAATAATTAGAGATACACCAAACAAATAGTGCCAAGAGCAATGTGTTGGCGAATGAAATAACAATCAATCTCAATGTATTTGGTGCGTTTATGAAAATATCATTATGTGCAATTTGAATAGCATTTTGATTGTTACAGTAAAGAGTAGTAAATGATGGTTGAGGCACTCATATATCATTGAGGAGCCAACGTAACCACATAAGTTCGGCTGCAGTGGCGGCAAAAGCTCTATATTTAGCCTCAGTACTGGAGCGGGCAACCAATGTCTATTTCTTACTATGCCAAAAAATAAGCGAGTCACCAAGGAATAAACAATGACATGTAGTTGATCGATGATTAGTAGGATCTTTTGCCCAATCAGCATCGAAATAAGCACAAAGATCAAGTGAAGAGTGAGCAGAGAAGTGGAGACCATGAAAGAGAGTGCTTTAACATAGCAAAATATGCGAATCACAATAAGATAACGAATAGAGTGGGGAGTGGCAATAAACTAACTAACAATATAAACTACATAAGTAATGCCGGGTTGAGTTACTATAATGAAAATGAGACTACCAACCAGTTATTTGTAGAGAGTATGATCATCGAGAGGAATGCCATCCATGGATGTAAGTCTAGGATTATATTCGATTGGAGTTGGAACTGTCTTGCTATCTATAAGGCCGGCTCAAGAAATAAAATCAGAGGTATACTTTTCTTGAGAGAGATAATAACCATCATCAAAGGAAGTAACTTCAATACCCAATAAGTAACGCAGAAAACTAAGATCTTTCATCTGGAATTGGTTATTAAGAGACTGCTTAAGATCTGCTATACCTGAAACATCATCACCAATAATAATCATATCATCAACATAAAGAAGTAACATTACGATGCCTATATCAGACTTATGAAGAAATAATACAGAATCATATAGAATTGAGGTGAACCCAAACTGATTGATAGTTATACTAATTTGGAAAACCATGCTTGAGGAGCTTGTTTTAGACCATATAAGATGCATCATAGATAGCATACTTTATTTGGTGGATAGTCAAGACCATGAAGAGATTTCATAAAGATTTCTTCAGCTAGATCACCATTGAGAAAAACATTCTTGACTTTAAAATAAACTCCATTTGCGAGCAGCAGCGATGGCAAATAAACTGTGGACTAATGTAAGACGAGCAACAGGGGTAAATGTCTCTTCATAATCCACCTCATATTCATGAGGGAATCCCTTAGCAACAAGACGCGCTTTATAACACTCGTTAGAACCATCCAAGTGAGTTTTGATTTTGTATACCCAGTTGCACCCCATTAGAATTTTACCAAAAAGAAGAAACGTCAAGTCTCACGTGCCAATTTTTTCAAAGTAAATAATTCATCTTGCATAGCTTACTACCAACGAGGATTAGAGGATGCTTCTCTGTAGGTTCGGGGTTCATGCAAAAAAAATAATATAAGAAAAACAATGATAATGTTTAAGATAACCAGAAGTGTGTCTTACTCGAGGATTACAGTGAGATGATGCAACATGTGAGTTTTCTATCTCAATGGCTTCAGGTACAATATTTGCAATCAGGAACATGCGTGATGAGAGATTGGTCACCTGTAGGCATACTAGAGATATTTGCGTCATTATTACTTGGGAATAACTCGATAGATAGGTCAATGAAAATCGAAGTTTGGAAGATACTTTCAAACCAGAAAAGGATGAGAATATAGTATGCTCCCCAGAAGACAACATGACAAGAAATACGAAGTTTTTATGACACAAGTGAAATTACCTACAAGCATACAACAAACAAAACCCTATATACCCAAGAGGGGGTGAATTGGGTAATGGCCTAAATATGCGAAAATAAAAAAGTTTTCGATTTTACGCTACTAAGCTAGTAACTTTACCAATTTAGCTTAGGTCAATTTTCTTAATCACAATATATTCCCAAATAGAAAGTTTATAATTAATATGCAAATATGAAAAAAACTTGCGATAATTAAAAGTTAAGGGATAGAGAAAATGACACTGGTGATTTATAGTGGTTTGGCCAACAATACCTACGTCCACTCCCCCAAGTCGCGCTTGAAAATTTCTACTAAGTTGAAACCACAACTTAGACCGAGTTTTCCGTGGCTCACCCGCAACTAATATTTTTGTCCTATAGGTTCACTCCAAACCTTTACACAAAGTGTTTTATCCCTAGGTTCACTCGTAAAACCTTTACAATTAGTTTTGTTTCTAGGCTCACTCACAAACCTTTACAATCCACCCTTTTGAGTATACCCACTCACAAAGAGAATTCACAACCTCAAATATTTGAATATGAAGATTTTATAATTCACTTGGGCACTCACAAAAGATAAGAAGATTCAAGTGTGAGTTGACAACTCAAGTGTTCTAAGCTCTCTACAAATAATATGAAGGTGTAGTGTGTGAGTTTGAGTATGAGAGTGTATGATGATGAAGGTTTTGTTTACTCTCTATTTTTGCCTTATTAGAAAATATATGAAGGTTCAAAAGTTAGGCAAAAATGAATTTTGGCTCAATATATAGTGAAGGTGTAAACTGCCCCAACTAATATATTTGGGATCGGTATGTCAGTCTGCAAAGGCCAATATGTCGGTCTTCCAAAGTATAACGGCTATATTACCATTGAAGATTCAAGTGTTATACTGGATTACTGACCAATATATAGGTCGGTATGCTAGTTGGCTTACCGGTATAGGGACATGTATGGTCCGTGCCAGTTTCTGAGAGCATATAAGATATGAAGGTTGACCGGTATGAAAATTAGTATGCTTTATGCCAGTTCCAGTAACTATGCAAACTCCAGATAGACCGGTATGGATGACCGATATGGAGTAGCCCGGTTCTAAAGAGTATACAAAGCTTCTCAGAATAGAGCAAGGACATTGGTATGCCAGTGTAGAGGACCGGTATGCCGGTCTCAGTGCCAAAATGCAGGATTAAAGGTTTAAAATATTTTACACATGACCCTAATACATCTATATGAATGTGCATATGTCCTATCATCTTAGGGACTAAAATTAACAACTCACTTACAAAGAGAGCCCTAAGCTAAGACTACACAAGATATTCTTCGTTTGTCGCTTGAGTCTTCTCATTCACTGCTCTTCACCACCAATGTGCTTCAACATCTTTTTGTAATGTCCGTTAATTTCATCGAATACTTCTAGTATTGCATCATCAAAATCTATCTCCCTCTTTTTGATGATGACAACCTTTAAAACTTATGAAGCTTTGAGAGTCTAAAATTGTTGATGATTTTTCTCCATCTCAATGTGTGATTGTCTTCAATATATTCTACAAAACTTAGACAAACACATTAGTACATCTTTGCTCCCCCTTAATACAAGTTCTAATCTCATTCTTATGATTTCTTCCCCTTCGAGATTATCAAAAAGGATGAAGAAGTAAAAAATTTAGTTCCTTGAGATACCATACAATATATGTACATAAAAACATATGAAAGTTCATTTATCATACACATTTCGTATTATTATACATTTCTCCCTTTTTGTCATACATTATGAAATTTTAGAATAGATCATCAAAATCGCTCAAATTAAGCCAATATCCTTGCATTTCATTTTCAACTAACAATAATCAATGGCAAGGCATATTCAATGCTAAACACTCAAAAAGATCACATATATCATATAAATTAATAAGACTTATACGATACCAATTGATACTAAATGAGATTAATAATTGTGATTAAGCATAAGATGATACCAAATGAAAAACCAATTGAAATTTGCCTAATTACTAGTATGTTTCAAACTCGAGGTTAGTTCATATCTATTGAAATAAGCATACTTATATAAGTTGGAGGAAACGGTACCAATGTTTCCATAAACATGGATTTTACCTATTACCATTGTCACTTATTGACAAAACCACAAATCATTTAACTCATTTATTTTTTAGGATTGCAATTAACATTCTTCTCTTTTTGAGCTATTTCCTAATCATTGTTACGTCTTTGGGATTATTTCATATTTTTCATTAAGAACCATTCCTAAATCTCCCCCTACAAAATCATTTAATTGCATTTTGGTACCCAAACTTTCTTGGGTCAATAGGGGTTAATTTTGGTTCTTTGGGGAACCCATGCATTTACATTCGCATCTTTTTTCATGCACTCAAATATTTTGTGTCCTTTCTTATTGCATGCATGACATGTGATATTTTCATTAAAACTAACATGTGCATAAGAATTTGATGCCTTTACAAAATAATTCTTCAAATATTTTTATCCTAATCCAAATTTTTCAAACACTCTTCTTTGTGAACCACGTAGCATTTTAAAGTTCTTTTCACCTTGAGTGAACTTGTTCACAATGCATTACAAGTCATCTACTTTCTTATTCAAGTCATCATTTTTAAGTTTCAACGATTCACAAAAACATGATGATTTAGAGGTAGATGCTTTATTTTGCATATTCTCAACAAAATATTCATGCTCTACATTTAAACACATATCCTCATTATCTAAAACATGAATTTTTGCAATAAGAGATGTATACTCATTTTGATCAATTACTACATCATTTTCATGTTTGGTCTTTAAGTAAATATCATCATTTTTCAAAGCATGAATTTTATCCAAACATGATGCATGTTCATGTTGAAGTAATGTATGCTCTTCCTTAAACAAATTACATTTATTTCTAAGAGCATCATATTTATCATGAAAATCATTCAACATGTCAAGCATTTCATTACAATCAGAAATATCATTTTTAGAACTATCAATGCTTTGGTTTACTAACCTGGAACACGAAATTATGTGAAAGCCTATGTCGATGGTCAGACGCAAATACCCAGTATAACCTAATTAAACCATATGTCTATGTCAACCAAATTACCTGGATTCATTAAGATTAAGTTCCAATAAAGGTTACCCCCGCCTGACAGGTATATGTCTATCTTGTAAGGAAATCTATTAAAGGGTTATATATCCTCAAGGAAGATCGTGAGTTATTAAGTCTAAGGTTAAAACCTAAAATTCCTTTGTCAAGTTTATTTTAGATTTACCAATTCAATCTTATTAATGGCCAGTTAACAAGACGCATTAAGCTTAAGACTTAATAAGTAAACCTTTAAATTACCCAAACTATAAAATAACCCCTTATAAACCGGTGATATTGGAATTCATCACAACCCTAGATAACTAACTTAGCTATGACACATAACTAGGGCGAGTAAAAACTTAAAAATAAATGACGTAAAGTAAAATAATGAAAAGTAAATAAAGAAAATTACAATAAAAGAAAATGCTAGGGCTAGAGGATCTACTTTTATCACTACTATTTTAGATATCTCCATTAATATAATATATTAACTTGTGTGATATTACCAACCAGCCATATAGGCGGTAACCTGATTAAGTCAAATTAAGTCCATAAACCAGCCATATAGGCGAAAATTACCAACCGACCAACGAGGCGGTATCCATGCTTAGTCAGATTAAAACCAGTTTATAAATGATTACCAACCGACAAATATAGCGGTATCCTTGTTAAGTCAAATTTTAAATAGTGAATATATTATAATTAAGGGAGATTAATCTAAATAGCAGTAACAAAAGTTTTACCGTTCACCCTAGCATGGGGAAGTTACCTCCTCATGGTTGAATAGTAAAAACTGTAAAAGTGAAGAAAGTAAATTACTATTACAGAAAGTAAATTAAATTAATTACTAAACTAAAAATGAAAGAAAACTAAAGAGAACATAGATACAAACTCCTTATTTATTCAGAAATTTACAGAGAGGAAGGTACATCTGAAACTGATGGGGTCTCCGCGATGCTCAAGCTTCACGCGTCGCGACGCGACACGTGTCAGCTTCTGGTTGGTCCACCTAGATTCTTATCCAATGACGTGGCGATGTGGATGATTAACTCAATAATTACGCTGACATGGTAGTAACGTGGCGGTGATGTGGTGATGATGTGGCGACATATGGCGATTGTGATTGTCGGCACCATAGGATTACAACACGTGGCGCGTTGTGATTGGTCTTTTCTTTGTATAATCTGGCATTCTCATAAGCTTGTAGATGAAACATTTTAACCTTGAATTATACAACAACACATGCTGTCTTGGTTCCAATTGTCTGTGCACTATTTTTCTGTCATGCCATTTCTTGGTCTTTTCTTTGTATAATTTTTCATTCTCATAAGCTTGTAGACGAAACTCCTCCAATTCGTTGAGTTGGTGAAGTCATTTTTCTCCTGCAACTTGTGGATCAAGATTCAACTTCTTTAGTGCCCAGTACGCCTTGTGTCCAAGCTCAAATGGCAGATGGCATGCTTTCCCAAACACCATACGATATGGGGACATACCAATGGGTGTCTTGTAAGCTGTCCGATAGGCCCATAATGCGTCATCCAGTTTTTTAGACCAGTCCCTCCTTGTTGATCCAACAGTTCTCTCCAAGATTCTTTTGATTTCTCTGTTTGAAACTTCAACCTGTCCATTTGACTTTGGATGATAAGCAGTGGCAACCTTGTGAGTAACTCCGTATTTGGATAGGAGTGCATCAAATTATCTGTTACAGAAATGTGAGCCACCATCACTGATAATTGCCCGAGGTGTTCAGAACCGAGTGAAAATATTCTTTTTCAGGAATTTGATCACCACTTTTGATCATTGGATGGCAGTGCAATTGCTTCGACCTATTTGGAGACGTAGTCTACAGCAACCAGGATGTACAGGTTTCCGAATGATGGAACAAAGGGTCCCATAAAATCAGGACTTTGGCTGCAGTTTTGTTTCCGCTGAAGTGTACACCATATGGTGATGAATGACAATGTTGAATAACACTATTGACCACCTCATGTGGAACACACCGTCTTAATAATTGATCAGCATAGTATTTGAACAAGTACGGCTCATCCCAAATATAGTGTTTGACTTCCTTGAAGAACTTCTTTCATTGCTGAGTTGTCCATTCCAACGGCCATTTTCCTGATACAATGAAGTTGACATAGTCAGCATACCAAGGGACATTCTGATGTTTCATGGAAAATAATTGTTCATCTGGAAAAGTTTCTTTGATTATCAGTTCTTTGCCAGCTGTTTCTCTATTCTCGAGTCTCGATAAATGATCTGCCACTTGGTTTTCTGTCCATTTCCTGTCTCTGATCTCCACGTGAAATTCTTGCAGAAGAAGTATCCAACGGATAAATCTGGGTTTGGAATCTTTCTTTGTGATCAGGTATTTGATTGTTGAATGATCTGTGTAGACCACCACTTTGGGACCCAGCAGATAGGAGCGGAATTTGTCAAAAGCGAACACAACTGCAAGCAACTCCTTTTCAGTGGTTGTGTAGTTGAGTTGAGCTTCATTCAAAGTTCTTCTGGAGTAGTAAATGGTGTGGAAAATCTTTGCTTTGCGTTGTCCCAAAACTGCACCTACAGCAAAATCACTAGCATCGCACATCACCTCAAATGGAAGGGTCCAGTCTGGTGCTACAATGATGGGAGCAGAGACCATCTTCTGTTTTAAGATCTCAAAAGCTTCATGGCATTCTTTGATGAAGTTGAAAGGCACATCTTTCTCCAGAATATTGCACAGAGGTTTAGCAATCTTGGAAAAGTCTTTGATAAATCTCCTGTAAAAACCAGCATGACCAAGAAAACTCTGAATCCCTTTGACAGATGTTGGTGGAGGTAGTTTTTCAATTGTTTCAATCTTTGCTTTGTCTACCTCGATTCCCTTTTGTGATATCCAGTGTCCAAGAATAATGCCTTCATGCATCATGAAGTGGCATTTCTCCCAGATGAGTACCAAGTTGGTATCTTCACATCTTTGTAACACATGTTCCAAATTTTGCAAGCAGTGGTCAAAAGAGTATCCAAACACAGAAAAATCATTCATGAATACCTCCATACTCTGCTCTAGCATGTCTGAGAAGATGGCCATCATGCAACGCTGAAAAGTGGCAGGGGATTACATAATCTAAATGGCATTCTACGGAAAGCAAAAGTACCATACATGCATGTAAAAGTGGTTTTCTCCTGATCTTCTGGGGCGATGGAAATCTGATTGTACCCTGAGTATCCATCCAGAAAGTAATAGAACTCATGTCCTGCTAGTCTGTCTATCATCTGGTCAATGAATGGCAGTGGAAAATGGTCTTTCCTCGTGGCTTTGATAAGCTTCCGGTAGTCCATACATACTCTCCATCCAGTCACTGTTCTTGTTGGAATTAGCTCATTCTTTTAATTTATGACTACAATGATTCCTCCTTTCTTTGGCACACACTGCATAGGACTCACCCAAGTGCTGTCTGATATGGGGTAAATGATGTCAGCATCCAACCATTTGATGATTTCTTTCTTTACGACTTCCTTCATGATTGGATTGAGTCTCCGTTGATGCTCCACTGTGGGTTTGTACTCATCGTTCATCAGAATCTTATGCATGCAAAATGATGGACTAATGCCTTGAATGTCTGCTATAGTCCAGCCAATGGCTTTCTTGTTCTCTCGTAATACTCTCAGTAACTTTTCTTCCTGCTCCAATATTGGTGAAGAATAAATAATAACAGGTAATTCAGAAGAGTTTCCAAGAAATGCATACCTGAGATGGCTCAGTAGTAACTTCAGCTCCAGTTGTGGTTGTTCATCAATTGAAGGCTTGATTCGATCTTTCTTTGGCAGTTCCAGGCTTTCCACTTACGGTGTCGCTTTGAAATGAAATGGTTTGTCAAGGTAGTTGATACATTCCAGGATTTCAGCATCTAACTCGCTGTCAGTCATGTTGGTGATGCAAGCTTCAAGTGTATCAGTGGGATTTGGCTCAGTATCCTGAACGATACTATCAACAACATCAATTCTGAAACATTCTTCTCCTTTTCATCGCTCGGGAATTTCATGGCTTTGAAAACATTAAAAGTAACTTCTTGGTCTTGAACTTTCATGGTCAGTTCTCATTTTTGTACATCAATAACAGTTCGTCCTGTCGCCAAGAATGATCTTCCAATGATGATAGGTACATCTGTGTCTTCTTCTATGTCAAGGATAATGAAATCTGTTGGGAGAATGAGTTTGTCGACTTTGACCAGCACATCTTCAACAACACCTCTTGGAAATGCGAGCGTTCGATCAGCAAGTTGTAGAGAGACTGAGGTAGGCATTGCTTCTCCAATTTGCAGTTTCATGTAAATAGAAAAAGGCATCAAGTTAACACTAGCACCTAAATCACATAAAGCCTTACCGATGTAATGTTCTCCAATGTTGCATGGGACAGTAAAACTGCCAGGATCTTTCAACTTCGGGGGAAGTTTCCTCTGAATGATGGTGCTGCATTCTTCTATCAATGCAACTGTCTCGTAGTCTCCCAATCTCTATTTTCGTGAAAGAATATCTTTCATGAATTTGACATAGCTGGGCATTTCTTCCAATGCTTCTGCAAATAGGATGTTGATGTGCAGCTTTTTGAATACCTCCAGAAATCGAGCAAACTACTTGTCTAGTTTGTTTTTCTCAAGACGCTGAGGAAAATGTGGAGGTGGAATGATTTGATATTTTTCTTTTTCCTTTGCTTCTTTTTCCTCCATCTGTGGAACTGCATCTTTTGGAACTTCCTTAATTGTTGCCTTGATTCCAACATCTTTGTTGATTTCAGTACCGCTTTCAAGGTGATGGCTTGACATTGCTCATTCCCTCGGTTCCTTAGATTTGGTTCTGTGTTGTTGGGAAGATTCCCTGGCGGTCTGTAACTCTGAGCATTGGCCAGTTGTCCAATTTGATTCTCCAGTGCTTTGATGGAAGCATATTGGCTTTGAAACATAGCTTAATATTTTTTTAACTGAGCTAGCACTTCTGTCATTACTGGTTCTTTTTCACATTCTTGGCCTTTGTTCTGCTGTTGAAATCCAGGTAGTGTATAGTTCTGCTGTTGGAATCCAAGTGGTGGATTGTTCTTTTGCCCTGAATTGTTGCTCCATGAAAAATTGGGATGATTCCTCCACCCTGGGTTGTAGGTGTTGGAATATGGATTGTTCCCCTGTCTGTTGAAATTGTTGACATAATTCACCATCTCTTCAGGTTGGGTTGGCTCTGGTGCTCCTCCATATGGTGAACTAGTGGATCTTTGCATGATGAGAGTCTCCATGAATTTGCATATCTGATCCAGCTTGGCACTGACTGTTATATTTGCTCCAACTTCATAAATTCCTGCAATTCTCTGGATCATGCTCCTTTCTGTTGGCCACAAGGAATTGTTGTTGGCCATTTCTTCAATTAGGTCTCAGGCTTGACCTTCTCCTTTTGCCATAAAAGCTCCTCCAGCAGCAGCATCAATTGTGGTTCTCATCAGTCCAGAAAGTCCATTATAGAATGTTTGGACTTGAAGCCATTTTGGAATCTCATGGTGAGGACATTTCCGGAGCAAATCTTTGTACCTTTCCCAAGCTTCTTAGAGAGTCTTCGAGTCAAGTTGTACAAAAGATGTGATGTCATTCCTCAATTTTGCTATTCTGGCTGGTGGAAAATATTTTGCAAGGAATTTGGTGGCTAGATTGTTCCAAGTTGTGATGGAACCTGCTGGTAGTGAATGTAGCCATGCTTTAGCTCTATCTTTCAAAGAATATGGAAAAACATGCGGTCTCATTGCTTCTTCAGCTCCTCGGTTGTAATTGAAAGTGCCGCAGACTTCCAGGAAATTGCTGATGTGGGCATTAGGATCTTCGGTTGCATTCACCCCAAACTGAACTGACTGCTGAATCATCTGAATGCATGTTTTGATGTCACACGCATTTGCTGGTAAGGGAGGAAGTACAATACATGAAATGAAGCCGTCAACCACCGGAATGGTTCTGTCTCGAATGGGAATTGGTGGTGCAACCTTCAAAGGTTCAGGTTTCATGTTGATAATTGCTTCTTGGCCTTCTCGCATTTCCCTTCTCAACTGTCTAATGGTTCTTTCAATCTCTGGGTCAAGCGGTCGGAGTTCAAAGCTCTGGTTCGTCTCATGTAGTGTTTGAGAACTTGAAACACAAGAAAACATAAATAATAAGTAAAAAGAAATTAGATAAGAGTAAATGTATCTAACCCTTAAACTAATAGTAAAAGATAAATAAGTCCCTGGCAACGGCGCCAAAAACTTGACCGGCGTAATCACACGCGTATAACGCAATCGCACGTATCATTCAAGTAGTATAAAAAGTATCGATCCCACGAGGACTTAAAACCTAAGCTATTAATTTTTATAAGGCCAAATGATTACTAGTATCTAACAGATTGATTGATTTATTGGATGATGACTTTAAATTTAAAAACAAGTGAATAAAATTATGCAAAAGTAGGTTGAGGAAAATTCAAATTTATAAAACTATCCAGGGTTATGAATCTTTCCAATATCTTTTAAAAGATGAAGTGGTTATTACATGTTTGTGTAATAAATTGGTTTACTAACCTGGAACACGAAATTATGCGAAAGCCTCTGTCGATGGTCAGACGCAAATACCCAATATAACCCAATTGAGCCATATGTCTATGTCAACCAAATTACATAGATTCATTAAGATTAAGTTCCAATAAAGGTTACCCCCGCCCGACAGGTATATGTCTATCCTCTAAGGAAATCTATTAAAGGGTTATCTATCCTCAAGGAAGATCGTGAGTTATTAAGACTAAGGCTAAAACCTAAAATTCATTTGTCAAGTTTATTTTAGATTTACCAATTCAATCTTATTAATGGCCACTTAACAAGACGTATTAAGCTTAAAACTTAAAAAGTAAACCTTTAAATTACCCAAACTATAAAATAACCCCTTATAAACCGGTGATATTGGAATTCATCACAACCCTAGATAACTAACTTAGTTATGACACATAACTAGGGCGAGTAAAAACTTAAAAATAAAAGACATAAAGTAAAATGCTAAAAAGTAAATAAAGAAAATTACAATAAAAGAAAATGCTAGGGCTAGATGATCTACTTTTATCACTACTATTTTAGATATCTCCATTAATGTAATATATTAACTTGTGTGATATTACATACCAGCCATCTAGGCGGTAACCTGATTAAGTCAAATTAAGTCTATAAACCAGCCATATAGGCAGAAATTACCAACCGACCAACCAGGCGGTATCCATGCTTAGTCAGATTAAAACCAATTTATAAATGATTACCAACCGACCAATATAGCGGTATCCTTGTTAAGTCAAATTTTAAATAGTGAATATATTATAATTAAGGGAGATTAATCTAAATAGCAGTAATAAAAGTTTTACCTTTCACCCTAGCAGGGGGAAGTTACCTCCTCATGGTTGAATAGTAAAAACTGTAAAAGTATAGAAAGTAAATTACTATTACAGAAAGTAGATTAAATTAATGACAAAAGTGAAAATTAAAGAAAACTAAAGAGAAAATAGATACAAACTCCTTATTTATTTAGAAATTTACAGAGAGGAAGGTACATCTGAAACTGAAATCTCGAGTTGAATTTATAGGCGTTGATGGGGTCTCCGCATCGCGATGCGCAAGCTTCACGCATCGCGACGCGACACATGTCAACTTCTGATTGGTCCGCCGAGATTCTTATCCAATGACGTGGCGATGTGGATGATTAACTCAATAATTACGCTGACGTGGCAGTGACGTGGAGGTGACGTGGTGATGATGTGGCGACATATGGCGATAGTGATTGTCGGCATCGTAGGATTGGGACACATGGCGCGTTGTGATTGGCTGATGATGATGTGGCGGTGACGTGGTGAGTTGACTCAGTCAGCTGCTGATGTGGATGATGATGTGTCAGACACGCAGGATGACACGTGTCAACACATGACGATGGCGATTGTCGGCACCATATGATGATGACACATGGCACGTTAGCAGATTGGCTGTGATGTTGACACGTGGCAGGCGCACGTTAGCAAGTCAAAATTTTCAAATTCTGACACATGTCCCCCGGCACACGTTAGCAGCTCATGGCGCATTTTAGGCGTCGCGATGCGTAAAATTACAAAATTGCCCTTTTGTTCGTTTTTCACTGTTTTGGCCCCAAATCACTTCCAAAGAGTCCTGCAACTTTATTTATCTACAAAATAACACAAAACACATCAAAATATTCACAAATCTCAAGAAACTATACAAAATATTAAGTTAAATGAGTGGGAAATAGTGATATAATTACCACTCATCAATAATTCATATGCATTTGTAAATTTGGGAATCCTATCAATTATGCTTTATCTAACGCTTCATATAAAAATTTAAGTGTATTAGAATTTACCTCATAATCTCTTTATATCCACCAATATCGTAGGCGAGAAAAAATATGAGCATCCTTCTTTTCCAAAATTTGAAGTTCATTCCGTCATAAAATGGCGGTCTATCGGTGAATGCTCTTTCGGTGATGTATGTTGTGTAGCTTGTAGAGGCCATGATAAATTCTCGGATGATAAGTCTTTGTCGAGAATACCTCGCTCTGATACCAATTGAAATTACCTACAAGCATACAACAAACACTACTCTAGATACCCAAGAGGGGGGAGTGAATTGGGTAATGGCCTAAACATTCGAAATTAAAAATTATTGCCGATTTTACGCTACTAAGCTAGTAGCTTTTCCAATTTAGCTTAGGTCAATTTTCTTAATCACAATATATTCCCTAATAGTAAGTTTCTAATTATTATGAAAATATGAAAATAAATTTACAATAATTAAAAGTTAAGGGATATAGAAAATGACACCGGTGATTTCTAGTGGTTCAGCCAACAATGCCTATGTCCACTCCCTCAAGCCGCGCTTAAATATTTTCACTAAGTTGAAACCACAACTTACCCCGAGTTTTATGTGGCTCATCTGCAACTAAAAGTTTTATCCTCTAGGTTCACTCCAAACTTTTACACAAGATTTTTATTCTTAGGTTAACTCTTAAAACCTTTATAATGCACCCTTTTGAGTATACCCAATCACAAAGAGATTTCACAACCTCAAGTATTTGAATATGAAGATTTTATAATTCACTTGGGCACTCATAAAAGATAAGAAGATTCAAGTGTGAGTTGCTAACCTAAGTGTTCTAAGCTCTCTACAAATGATATGAAGGTGTAGTGTGTGAGCTTGAGTATGAGTGTATGATGATGAGGGTTTTGTTTACTCTCTGTTTTTGCCTTATTAGAAAATATATAAAGGTTCAAAAGTTAGGCAAATGTGAATTAGGGGCTCAATATCTAGTGAGGGTATAAACTGCCTCAATTGATGTGTCTTAGACCGGTATGCCGGTCAACAGAGGCCAGTATGCCGGTCTGTAGAGTCCGGTATGCCCGTCTGCCACAGTATAACGGATTTATTACCGTTGAAGATTCAAGCGCTATATCAAATAACTGACCAGTATAAAGGCTGGTATGTCGGTTAGCATATAACTGACCAGTATAAAAGCCGGTATGTTGGTTGGCTTTCCGATATAGAGACCGGTATGGTCCGTGCCTATTTTCTAAAGCATGTAAGATATGAAGGTTGACCGGTATGAAGATCGGTATGCTATATGTCGGTTCCTGTAACTATGTAAACTCCAGATAGATCGGTATCAGTGACCGATATGGAGTAGCTCGGTTCCAGAGCAGGGACACCATTATACCGGTGTAAAGGATCAGTATGTTGGCCTCAGTGTCAAAATACAAGATTTAAAGGTTTAAAATATTTTGCACATGGCCCTAATGTATCTATATCAATGTACATATGTCCTATCAACTTAGAGACTTAAATTCATAACTCACTTACAAAGAGAGCCCTAAGCTAATACTACACAAGATATTCTTTGTTTTTTGCTTGAGTCTTCACATCCATTGCTCTTCACCACCAATGTGCTTCGTCATATTTTTGTAATGTCCGCTAATGCGCGTCGAAAACTTCTAATGTTGCATCATCAAAATCCATCTTGAGAATATGTCGCTAATAATAAGATCCCAATAATGATATCTTTTTTTGTGATCCTATAACCCAAGAAACAACAAAGACGAGCACGATATTTGTTGGGGCGGTTGTGGGACCTTAGGGTATGATCGGTGCCCCTCGCACCTGTAGTGGGTCTAACTCATGGATATCGAGCATAGGTGTATTTGTAAATTATTTTATGAAATATTATATTCCATTACGAGTCCTTAAGAAAAAAATGGGGCCGAATCGGAGTCTAAGAACTCCAGAACGGAGAAAATGAAATTTCAGTGCTTATGGGCAACAACTCTCAGTGTGTAGCGATGCACATACTTTGGAGTCGCAATGCCTAATCTGCGAATGCTCGACGTCACGACGCACAAGGGTAAGCATCATAACTCCCACAGCTCTGAGAGATGAGTGTCGCGACACTACCATGTGTAAAATGTTGGCAAAGAGTAAATTTTCCTTGAATCCAATTCAGAACACTTCTAATTTCCTCCAAACACTTCAATACATTATTGTAACACCTCACTAGAGGCATGATGCTACCAGCAGGAGACATGATTGACTCATCTTCATAAGCCTCTAAATTTACCAAAAATCTGGCATGATGTACCCTAAAACTTGACAACTAGGATATCAATCCAGCATAAAAACGAACATGAAATAAACATCATATATCAAAATGGACCTCAAGTCCACACCAACACATCAAAATCATCACCTAAGGCCTCTGTGCCCATATCATCTATCAACATTCAAGGCTCTGTGCCCTCAAAATCATAAGCAATCAAAACATTATTTAATATATATATACAAACATCATGCTCAGCACGACAAATAAAATATCAATCACAAATCCTAGACCTCTAAAACTCTTCCCAATATACTTGCGAGGGTGACTGTCGCTTGGATGATCCACGTCTCGAGCATGACTTCCAAATCTGTCGTGGTTGACCAATCTGGAAACCAACCTATAAAACTAGCAAACTGGTTTGGTGTGAGTTATAAAACTCAGTAAGTAATCATGCTCATGCAATAACAAAACATAAAGTCAAGCATATTAGAAAATTTTCAACTTTATCAACTTTTAACTAACCATTTATCTATTATATATGCAAATCCTCATAACTATTTACATATATATGTGCCAATCTAAAAGCCAAAACATTCAAAGCATGCAAGGCAAGAATTCAAATATCACAAAGCGCATCGTTTAACATCAAATTCATTTTAATCACGTGAAACATACAATCATATATTTATACTTTTGCCACGAATAAACATCCTTGAAACATCAAACGAACTTTCTTCTATTTGATTACAAACTATATTTTAATCCTGATAGCTTTACAACAACTTAACATTTATGACTTATACGCATTCACCCATAATAAAGCGAAAATCATAAATTACTTCTCTTAAATTCATGCAAATCCCATTTTCAGAGTTATTACACATATACGTATATATCAATACAACTTAGCAAACACACTTTATAACATCTGAGATTCATATCGACTTTAAAATCATTCATTCATTCCACATAAGCATTGACTATCCATACATATGACGAGTTTCATCATACATATATAAACACACAGATATACATACAATCATCGTGCAACCGATAACGAAACACATTTAACAATCAGTACATCACAGAACACATCGTCAAACAATACAAACATATAATGCTTGTACGAGACTCATTACCTATTTTATAATAGCTAAGAAATGAATTTCGTTCGAATGGATCCCTAACTAGCTCGACTACTATACTAGGAGAACATCGACTAATTAAACATACACACATATCAGAGAACACAAACTCATTGTATAACTTTTCATACACAAGCACATCCATGACAACACTCTAAGCTATCATTCAAACACTCACATACATACATATGTTCAAACATACGGACATACATATTATTACGAATGCGAATGCCATAAATTTGACAATCCATCTATCTTTCATTTATCAATCAAACATACTTAGTTTCATATTTTCTATCTGAAAATCTTTGATACAAAACTTATTAATTACACATATTCATTTAAAAATTGTTTAGCTTATACAAATTCCTTATCATGCTTAACCACTTCAATCTCTATATATATAAATCACATATATAAACAATAGAAACTTATTCATATATCGTATTAATATATAAACTAATATCAAATCAGAAATCATGGTTTGCCCCATTTTCTGATTCCATATAACAAACCTATATATATTTTAACATCAAACGCATATATAAATATATGTTCATATACTTATACATTTACTTATTCATTTACTTACACCTAATCATATCGTTACAGGTTCATATCTTTACGTATATCTATACATACACAAAGACATTATATTCATCAAACATTTCACTTCATATCAAATCATTAACAAAAATTCATACTTGTGGTGGTCGATAAACTTAACTATACATAATCTCGTACCTCGTACTTAAAATCGCCTATTAACTATTCTCTTTTATCATAACATGTTAATCATCAATATCTATGTGTGAATATGTGTGTGTGTGTGTGTATTTAAAACACGAATTCACCAATTCAAGTTCTCGTTGCATGGGTTACTTACCTGGCTTCGCGAGAACTCCATGTCATAGTCACATATGTCAAAACAATGGCGAAATACCGTCTGAATCACGACTTACGGGGTTCTCGAGTAAACTACGGTAAAATCCCAGATTTTTCCAGAACAACCAAATCAAATCTATTTCAATACTTTCAGTTTCAGTAATCTTAAAACATCATTATAAACTAACCCAAGTCATCAATTAACTTAAATTCTTGATTTACATGTTTTTGGAAAATCTTTCGAAAAAGTTTCCCCAAACGCTACGGAAATGTCCTGAACCCTCCGAACCTACTCGAATTTATCTAAACACTATCATAACATTATATATGACTCATATTTATCATTACGATCAAAACACAACATTATAAGCAAAAACCCAGTTTTATCGGAAACTTACATATTCTATCGGATCGATCCAACCCGTTCCGTTTTCACACGGATTCTACCAAATGAATATATTCATTATACTAAAACTCAAACAATTCATTTTATATCATTACGCTAATGTACGAAAATACTGGATACATCTGAATATTTAGAGGAAACCCTGAAATTTTTGGATTTTTACCGGAAGGTCTTTAACGAGATTTCGAGGCCATATACGGATTCCAAACGATCCCACGAACGTGCTGGAGTCGACAGAATTACAATCGTAGTTACTATTCACCATGGGTCACTTTTCATATGAATATTTCTCTCTTGATTCATGTGAAACCAAGTGTCATTCCGTAAAATCGACATTACAACCTTGTAGTACTCTCCAAGAGCTTCGATTTGGCGGGTCGCTCGGGCCGGGAAAAAAAGCGACGAGCCGGGATCTACAAAACACACCACAAGCGTCTTTCTCCTCTACTCCGTCGTTCGCCGATGCCTCTACCTCGTCGCCGGCCACCATCAGATGTGCGGTGGCCGGACGTTTCCCCTGCACCGGCACGCTGGGCTGCGGTTGCCAGCCGACTGCTAGGGCAACCAGATGCCCACTTTGCATTTTGGAGGGGTCGAATGGGAGATTTTTAGAACTAATGTCATTTTGGCAATTCTGGAAACTATGGGGCATTTATAAAAAATTTCTGAAAATTACATTCTAACCCCCGAAAAATACAATAAGGACCCTTTAATGGGTTTTTCTTGAAAATTCATATTTCTGAAGCCCTTCTGATGTAAATTTCGAAAAGTATTCAACACGAAAGTTGTTTGTCTCGGAAAAAAAATCTGATGGTTCAAGAATCAACTCAATCAGAGTCTGTTTGCTACGTTTATAGCGGATACATGAAACTTTTACACGTATAACGTTAAAATCAAAAATCGCGTAACCGGTTCTCGAAACCACATGTTTTACGATGTGAAGAAAATTCACTTAAAAAAATATTCTAACCTATTTTTCAACATATAAAATCATATTTCTGAGTATCGTTCAGTTCCAAATTCTCAACTTAAATTCGGAAATCATCCAGAACCGTTCCGAAAAATATTTGGGATATTACAATTACAACTAAAATCTAATTTTAAAATCAAAACCAACATTAAAACATGGTATACAATAAACATACATGTATTCTAAATACATATATGTATTTCTTTGAATCAAATAATAAACCAAAATAGAATCCCATAATAAAGTGACTCATGAACAATTCTATGTCACTCAAAGGTGGTGAAGTGATTCTAGAATGGTAGTCATAGTGACACACTCACAAAGTGGCTCTTTACTCCTAAGTATAAGAGTGTCGAAAAAATAAAATAACTCGGTAAGTACGGGGCCGATCCATATGGAATAGATTTAGTAAAATAAAATAACAATTCGATTAACAATAAAAAGACTTGATTGTTTGAAGTGATGAACTGTAACATCCCAGATTTTCGGGACTGTTATAGAAAATTCCCGGACTGATGTTATAGTCTCGGAGCATGATAATAATAAAGAAATAAGAGTTCAAGTGATGTTATATAGGTTGTAATAATATATTATGAATATTCGTCGCGTTGGAAAACGTGTGGGATCAAAAGTCAGTTACGCGATTTTTACATACGAGTAAAGTTTACTGTTTTGATCACAGAATTTGCAAATGAACTCCGATCAAGTTGGTTCCTAAACTTTCAGACTCTTTTTTCAGAGACGAACAACTTTCGTGTTGAGCACTTTTCGAGAATCGCATCAGAAGGGCTTCGAATGGGCTGATTTCCGAAAATACCCTTCCTAGTGGGGGCATTTTAGTCATTTTCGAAAATGAGATATTTGTTTTTTATTTATTATTATTATTATTAAAGCATTTTAAAACAAAAAAAAAAAGAAAAAAGAAAAGAGAAGAGTGGCAGCTTGTACGCGAGAGAGAGAGAGGGAGGAGAGAGAAAAAGAAACCTTGCCCGCCATCCAGCCACCCTCGGCGGTGCGCGCCGGCACCGCCGGCTTCGTCCAGAGCAGGCCGGCCACGTGGTGGCCGGCGATTCCTCAAACGACGGCTGGAACGGCGAGAAAGAGAGGGAGAAGGTCGCGCACTTCGGTCGTCCGATCCCGGCTCGTCGCTTCGAACCACGAGCCGTGCCACCTACCGAATCGAAGCCCTCGACGAGTACTACGAGTATGCGGAGTCGATTTCACCGAACAGCAGCCGATTGCACGCAAAATGAGGAAGAAAGTGACGGTGAACAGTAAACCCATGATGAACAGTAGATCCGATCGGAATTCCGATCGCACCAACGCGTCCGTATGGGCGTTGGGAGTCCGAATATGGCCTCGGAATTTCGGTATAACTCTCCGTTCAAAATTTGATATTTTAAAATGTATCGATTTATATTCGGATGTTTCCGGTAGTTCCGTAGTTTAGCGAATTGCCTTGATATGAATTGGATATGTTTTAATATGTTAAAACGATAAATGTGGTAGAATCCGGGGAGAAACGGATGAGATTTGATCGATCTGGTAGAATTAGAGAGGGTTCGTGTATTCCGAGAAAGTCCGTAGTTTAGTATAGATGAGTTGGAAGTTCCGCAAATAGCGATTCTGACCCTGTGTTATTAATGTTTTGACAGATCGGATCCAGGTTAGGAGTGACCGTAAACCAGGTAAGTAACTCATGCTGTGAGTACTTGATAAATTTAAATAGTGTTTGAAATAAGTAATATAATAAAGTTGTATATAGTTACATGTATGAAACCTATATATATTTATATACTTATATAGAGATGAATGTAGAAGAAATAAGCAGGTGTATTTATATACACATACAGATAAGAAAAAGTAATTGTAAGCATATGTATGAGCATATAGAAGTATAGAGATTCATATGTAGGTATAAACCGGTATATATACTTAAATAAGAGCATATGAATAACATCATGAATATAATTTAATTAGACTTGGGTTTGGGGCTGTAGAAAACTACACCCTAGGGAATGGGACTAGTGATAAGAATGAAAGTTTGTAATTTATGCATTATATAGAATATTAGAATGCATGAGTAAATATGAACTAGTAAGTATATAAGACTGGTATAAATGCAAAGGTTCATGTTTATATGAGAGTAAGCATATATGTAGGTATGTTAGCGACATGAGTATAGACGCATGTATATAAGATGATAGAGAGCATAAATGAGTAGTATATACATTCTTATGACAGTAATGCATATGAGAAAGTAAGAAAGTGATAGTATAAGCAACAATCTTTATGGAAAACATGTTATAATTACATGTATACTGTGTGTAACGCATGCATATCATGAATGCAATGTTTCAAAATATGGTAGTGAAAGATGAGCATATATTAAAGCATGGCTAAGGTAGAAAAGATCATGAGAAAGCATCTGCATATGTGTGTGTGTATTGGTTTTGGGAATGAGTTAATATGCCTATGTGGATTGATACAGTTTTGTTAGCATGTATGTAATGAGATTGAGCATGATAGATAAGTATATAGAATGTAAAGATAAGTTTTATGTATGATTAGAGTAGTGCATGTATATGAATAATTTCATTGTGTTATAGATATACATGACCGGATGTATGTACATGTATGACATTTAATAAATCATGGCTAGAGTAGAAAGAAGCATGTGAGGTGCATATACACATGAGCATATGTGTGTGTGTGTTAAGATTTTCAAAGATTGAGTTGCAGTTAACAATGTTTTTGAAATACAAAGTGTTTTAAAGAAAAGTATTTCAGAAAAGTTTCTTACAGTTTTGAGATTCGATTTATGTTTTAAAAGTTTATCAGCAGTTTTTACGTGATTTTCGGGGCATGAGGTAAAACCTCACCCCAGTATGTAACTTGAGATACAGTTGGAATTGACGGATACAGAGTACATGTGCTCATATAGGGACAGGATGGCGGCTTAGGATCGTGTACCTGGTCCCTAGTGGTGGCTACACTGCCAGTTGAGTTGTTGTCCTGGGTGTAGAGCTCTACGTTGCCAGTTGAGTGTTTGGTCCTGGACGTAGGGCACCACCAGCCTCATAGATGCCACAGTTGAGTTATGGTCCTGGGCATCAAGTACACCCAGTTGAGTGATGGTCCTGGGTGTAGAGAGACGTCCAGTTGAGTGATGGTCCTGGACGTACAGTAGTTTTTAGATTTTCAGTACACAGTTTTCAGATTTTCAGTACCTAGATTTCAGAAACCAGATTATAGCACACGGTTTTCAGAAACAGAGTTTAGAAACAGTTTTTCAGATTTCAGTTTTCAGTTTTTCAGATACAATTTATAGTTTTGAAATATAGTTTTCAGTTTTCAGTTACAGCTTTCAGAAAGAGCTTTTTAGAAAAGGAAGTTTTCCGAAGCATCGGTTTTATAAGTGGTTCAGGATTTTAAGACAGAAATCAGTTTTCGAGTAATGTTTTCAACAAAGAGTTCTTCAGAAAGGGTTTTCACAAAATATGTTCGAAAGACATAGCATGTTGAAATAAAGCATGATTTGTAATTACTGCATTTAAATCATATATTCTGGTAAGTCATTTGAGATGCATATAGTTGATGTTAATGCATTATAGCATGAGTACATTTAAATGCATGTAGCTATCGTTGATACATGATATCATTATTATGTTTATATGTATTTGTAAATGATGTTGATATGAGATGTAGGGCTATATAAGAGATTCTCTTTGTGAATATCAATGCGAGATTATATAATTACATTCATACATGTCAGCATGATCTAAGTAGTGTGATAAATATTTGAAAGAAAGAATATTTAATTTTCCGACTTGATGATATTTCAAGGAAGGTAAGAGTAAGAGGTTATAATAAATACCGGAACTAGATCAAAAGTAAATATAGAGAAAAGTGGAAAGCCATTAAAGTAATGTAGTGGAAACATAATGAGTCTTGGTACAATAGATGGATTATAGAGCTTAATGGCCATACTATAGGTGTTTAAAGTTTAAGTAAGAAATGAGATGTAAGGGTTTGTGCGATTAGAACGGAAAATGTGTAATAATTGGTAACGTTTGAACATGGATAAGAATTTTATAGTTAACTCAAAATTGAGAATTAAGTATGACTATATAGACAATTTAAATCATTAATAGATTAAGAAATAAACTTTGTATGTGTTTGCATGCTCAAGTTATGAGCATGGTTACTTACTGAGTCTTATGACTCACACCACAACAGTTTGTTAGTTTTGCAGGTCAGTAGCAGTCAAATTGAGCTAGAAGGATTTCAGTGAAGACTTTGAAGACAGTGGATCGCCCCAATTGCAGTCAAGAAAGAAATTTGAGTCATGGGTCGAGTTATGGGTCCTCACGGCCCTTGTATTTGTATTTGCATTAGTACGTCATATGTAAGAGTTATGTAATAGTATAGTTTATTTTGAGTTCTGGCCAGAGGCCAAGTGATTTATTTCTGTTCATTGAGTTCAGGCCTGAGGCCTTGATGTTGAGATACCGGCCTGAGGCCGAGATTTGATGATTATGTTGTATATGGATGCTGGCTATAAGCCAGGTTGCATGATGTTCTGCATACATCATGCCGAAATTTTGTTAGAATCAGAGGCCTATGGAGATGGGTCTTCCTGTCTCCTGTCGGTAGCATCCTGGCCTAGGCGGGATGTTACATGAACAATTTAAATTGAAATGCAATAATAAATTAGAATACGAGGGCTATGGGATCCACTCTTAATATTTCAAATATAGAGAAATCTTATTTTTTATAATATATAAATTGTCATTATTACCCAGTTAATTTACTTCAGGAATTAATTATGCCAAAACATATAAAATCAGTCATAAAGGCGGTGATAGCTGTTGGACAATTATGACCCATAGCATCACTATTTGTACAGATCATGGTGTTGTTGTACAAAATAACTATGTGACAAAAGAAATTGCCCTTTTATCATTTGTAATTAGATTACCAAGATGTATAAATGATAAAAGGTCTATATGATTATTTCCGGATTGAGATGATATGAGACAGTATCATTCCACGAAGGTTTAATCATTAAATATCCATAGTCAGAGTATTATCGAGATTGGACATCGATAATGCGTAAAAGACTAGTATTACACTTGTGCGCGTTGTGGGAGCATAACATCATAGTTCTCATATATTTGGGTATTGGATACTCATGCAAGTTTAATAAGAGGTCGTGTTTACCGATGGTACGGGAACAGCTTCTCTCTAGATATAACCATCGGAATTCCATTGGTATTATGACTATGTGTCTATGGAAGTCCGAATCAGGGTAGGTATATTTGGTCTTAACCTGAGACTTGCACCGCTAATACTTGCGACAATCAATGTACTTTGGTTTTGGTCGTCCAGGGCTTTAACAGGTTCTGTGTACGCCTCTTCTGGGTATATTGAGAATCGTAGTGTATTGGGTGTGATGTCAAGACAAAAGTATCACTCCAGTCATAATGGAGATGATGATCACGTAGGATACGAAACTGGTGCTCTTTTATGATGCAGCTATCGGGATATTATGACTAGGTCATGTTTATCCAATTATAGAGACTAGTTACCAGAGATCCGATATGTGCTTCGTACGGGGCAGACACAATTCCATCCCCAGGCCTTGCACGTGACATCCGATGCTGGATCGCAATACGTAATACTACGTATACTACGCCTGATATAGATCACATATTCCTTTAAGAATATTTCTGGAGAATTGGGTAGGCACAGTGCTTTGCTAGAAGCCAACCATGTCTTGTAAATCGGTAAAAACGTAGTAATAGGTACGTACGTGTTCGGATAGTCTGACGATCGAATTTACTGCCAACATTTCCGGGGACCTCATGGGTCGTTTCCCGAAGATTCACCGATGACGTATGACTCACACTTATTTAATCTGGGATTAATTATAAGAGAGAGAAAATTAATCTGGGATTAATTACGGAGATATTTTATCTGGGATAAAATATTATTTAAAGAGAGAGAACGATTAATTTGGAATTAATCGATAAAATAATATATTCGATATATTATACGAAATTGGATTTCGACGCGGAATTAAAATTAGATTTGAATTCGGGCAAACGATTTAATTTAGAAATAATTCGTTAGCGACGTGAATAGTAATTTTGCTAGGCATAATTATTTAATTGAATTTGATTTAATTACATCGCAACAGAAAATTCGTTAATTCAGAATTAGCGAACCCGAGCCCGGGAGTGTTTGCGGGCCCACTCGCATTTCGAATTCAAGTGCGGCCCACAAGTCACATCAAGCGTCAAATCACTTGTCACTTTGAGTGATGTGATGTCTATTCACTTTTGAGTGATGTGAGTTGTTGGAATGTATTTATTGCAATTTTGCCTCCAAAATTGTCTAAGCCTTTTGGAAAAGCTTTGACTAATTTCTGGTATATGATTTATTTTAGGTTTTTAGAAAACCAAATACACAACTCCCTCTCTCTCTCTTCCTCTCCCTATTCGACCAAGGGCCAACATTTTCTCTCAAATTGTTCCTCTTTGCCGAGAACAAACAAGAAGGAATGGAAGATTTGTGGTAAATCTATCCAATGCTAGCACATGAAGAGTCATCCAAGGTGATAGGGAAACAAACCCTTGAGCATAGAATCACAACACAAAGCTTGAAGCTTGGAGATCCATCCATGGAGTTGACCGAATTTTGGAGGAGCACAAAAATAGCCCATTGCCGAGAGCTTCCAAGGAGGAGCCAAAAGTTTTGTGTTCGACGCATCGCAAAGCTGATTGACAGGCGTAAACACACACGTATAACGCAAGCGCACGTATCGTTCAAGTAGTATAAAAATATCGATCCCACGAGGACTTAATTCCTACTGTTATTATTAATTATTGAATCTATTTATTTACAAATATCTAATTGAGAGAGAAGAGAATGATTACTTGATTGATTTGGTTGATTATAGATTTGCTAAATAAATAAAAAAGACAAAAGAAAATACTAAGGAAAATAACAAAAGACACAAAGATATAGGGTTGTGAATTCTTCTAATATCTTTTAAAAGATGAAGTGATTATTTTATGTTTGTGTAATAAATCAGTTTACTAACCTGGAACACTAAATTATGCAAAAGCCTCTGTCGATGGTCAGACGCAAATACCCAGTTTAACCCAATTGAACCATATGTCTATGTCAACCAAATTATATGGATTCATTAAGTTTAAGTTCCAATTATGGCTACCCCCGCCCGACAGGTATATGTCTATCCTGTAAGAAAATCTATTAAAGGGTTATCTATCCTCAAGGAAGATCGTGGGCTATTAAGTCTAAGGCTGAAACCTAAAATCTCTATGTCTAGTTCATTGTAGATTTACCACATCAATCTTATTGGTGATCAGACAACAAGAAGCATTAAGCTTAAGACTTAATAAGTAAACCTTTAAATTACCCAAACTATAAAATAACCCCTTATAAATCGGTGATATTAGAATTCATCACAACCCCAGATAACTAACACATAACTAGGGCTAGTAAAAACTTAAAAGTAAAAGACATAAAGTAAAAATACTGAAAAGTAAAAGACATAAAGTAAAAGCTGAAAAGTAAAATAAAATAAAATAAAATGCTAAGGTAAAAGGAATTACTTTTACTATTTACTATTTTAGATATCTCCCATAAAATAATATATAAACTTGTGATTCTTTTTCCAACCAACCATAAAGGCGGTAACCTGATTAAGTCAAATTAAGTCCAACCAGCCATAAAGGCGGAACCAAAATTAAATTACCAACCGACCAATCTGGCGGTAACCTTGATTAGTCAGGTTTAAACCAGATTAAAATGAATTACCAACCGACCAATCTGGCGGTATCCTTTTTAAGTCAAAATTTTAAATAGTGAATATATTATTTTTAAGGGAGATTAATCTAAATAGTAACAGTAAAAGAATTACCTTTCACCATAGCTGGGGAAGTTACCTTCTCATGGTAAATAGTAAAAACTGTAAAAAGTAAAAAAGTAAATTACTATATTAACAAAACGTAATTAAAATTATTTACAAAACTAAAAACTAAAAAAAACTAAAAACTAAAAGAAACTAGAGAGAGAAACTCTCTCTTTACATCAAAGAGATGAGAGAGAGTGGTGCATCTAAAACTGAAATCTCGAGCTCAATTTATAGGCCTCGGTAGGCTTCCAGCGTCGCGACGCCAGGGCCTTTGGCGTCGCTACGCCAGATTTTGTCGACGTGGCACGATCTGGTTCGTCGATTTGAAGATTCTGGATAAGCTGATAAGGTGACACGTGGCAGAGTGGTTGGGCTTCAATTATTGTGACACGTGGCGGCTTCTGATTGGTTGATGAGATTCTTATCCGCCACGTGTCAGATAAGGATTAGATACTCAATGATTGATGCTGATGTGGTGCTGATGTGGCGGTGACGTGGCGACACGTGGGAAAGAGACTGTCGGCACCGTAGGATTGCGACACGTGGCACTTCCTGATTGGCTGATGATGACGTGGCGGTGAGGTGGCCGTTTGACTTGGTCAACCTGGTGATGTGGCTGATGACGTGGCAATGACGTGGAGTGACACATGGCACACGTGGCGATGATGACTGTCGGCACCGTAGGATGCTGACACGTGGCACGGCGCACGTTAGCAAAGTCAAACTTTTCTCAGATTCTGATTTGGGGACCCGGCGCACGTTAGCACTGTTCGGCGCACGTTAGGCGTCGCGACGCTGAAGGTCTTGGCATCGCGACGCGGGAATTTACCAAAATACCCTTTTCATCCAATTTTCAATGTTTTGGCCCAAATCACCTCCAGAATGTCCTGAAACTTTATTTATCTACAAAATAACACAAAACACATCAAAATATTCACAAAACTCAAGAAACTATACAAAATATTTGGTTAAATGAGTGGGAAATAGTGATAGATTTACCACTCATCACACCCCCAAACCTAACATTTTGCTAGTCCTCGAGCAAAACATAAAAAAACATAATAAATTAACTAAGCCACTTTCGTAGGAATCACGGTTGCATTTAGCATATGCAACAAGCCTTTAAACCCCTAGGTGTCCCTAGTGGACGAGTTGTAGTCTCGTGAGGGTTTACATCAATGATACCCACAACATTTTACAAAAGTAAAAAGGTAGTAAAACTAATGCACACAAAAGCAAAAAGACAAGCGAAAAGAGAATAAAGATGTTAGTGACTAATCAGGTGAAACTTCTACTCCAAGTTTCTAGTTGTTTTGTTTTATTCTAAATTACTGAATAAGTAAATTCTCCGATTATTTTTACCATTATTTTATACACAGCCAACATAATACTAAACAACTCATTTTTGCCCACAACAGTCATAAGTTCAGTTGATAAGAGAGTAATATTTTTGTCCTAAAGTTCTATCAGATTTCACACCTTTTTGTAGCAATGGAATAATTTTTCTCATTTTTCTCATTTTTTTCTTTGATTTTTCTCTATTTTTTATTTATATACAATATCTTCCATCTATGTAACGAGTGTTGGGTCGGTGGCTCCCAAACCAGTTGGCTTTAGGGCACTAGGTGTTAAGACACCCCTACGGACTTAATTACTCAGACTTCAGATATATATATTTTTACAGCATCTTTGATCCATGTAACGAGCTTTGGGCCAGTGACTCCCAAACCAGTTGGATTTAGGGCACTAGGTGTTTAAACACCCTTACAGACTTAATAACTCGGATCTCAGACGTTTTTTTTTTTTTTTTACTCCATCACTTTTTGAGATGCTTCCTCCAATTAAACTAAAGCACTGAATATTACAAACTTTTCAATTTTAGCTCATGTCCATATGTATGTTGATAATATCTGTCAACTGAGCATATGAAGATCCATTTTAGTCCGTTTTAAGGAGAATTCACAAATTAAATAATTCAAAATGAAATAAACAAAAATTAACTTGTTTCGAAATAGGTTTGAGATACGTCTCAAGAGTGGAAACTCCTTACTCAGCTATCTCTTACCAATTTCACCTTTTAAGTCAAAATAAAAACACAAAAACACAAAATATTTTTGTAATTTTTCAATTTTTTTTGTATTTTTCGAAAAATTTTGGGCTAAGAATAAAATCAACACACAAACTAAAAAATAAGGTACTGATCAACTAATTCCCTCCCCCAAACCTAAATGAGACATTGTCCCCAATGTCTTAAACAGTAAAAGGAGGGTTAAGAAGGTCGTACCTGGTTAGCTAAAATCTACAGGAAATTAAAGGTTAAGATCCAGATTAATCCGACGCCTCTTACCACGATCGTCCTCGAACCAATTTATCTTTGAAAGGATAGGGTCAACTTGTGGTTCATAGGCTAAGAGTTGGTCTATTAGATCCGGAGCAGTTCTGGCAGTAAAGAGAAGTTCTTTCAAAGGTTTTGACACGAACCCATTTCTCCGGGCATCATCAAGAAATACACAAAGAAAATCATAAAATCCATCAATGTTAAACAACCCAATTGGTTTCTGGTGTATGTTCAGGTTCGCCCAAGATAGAACTATAAAAATTTCCTCCAATGTACCCAAGCCACCTGGCAAAGCGATAAAAGCATCAACACGGTTAATCATTTCTATCGGTCGTTCAGACATACCTGGCACGATCAGTTCCTCTCCGTTTGATGATCCAATAAGATTTGCCTCTGCCAAGGGTTTTGGGATGATTCCCAGAACATGACTGTATCCCTCCTGTACAGCCTTTGAAACGATCCCCATTAGTCCGAGATTGCCTCCACCATATATTAAGTGCATATTCCTTGCAGCTAAGACTCGACCCAATTCCTGTGCTGCTTCTACTTATTATGGTTTAGTTCCAACACTACTACCGTAAAACACACAGATGTTTTCAACTCGTCTTCTTGAAATGGCTTCCATTTTTTATGTATTTCTTTTTCAACTCTGGATGCCTTCAAAAGTGCAATGACGGACTGAATTTATAGTACTTCAAAAAGGGTGAGTAATAATAGCACTAATATCTTCCAAAGGACGATTGTTAGCTAAACAACAAAAGAAATCGTGAAAGGTCAAAAAGTCTGGATCCTGTCTATGAAAATAAAGAATATTACAACAGAAAAGCGAATCAAAGAAATAATTAAGGCAACGGAATTGTGTACGCAATACGCCACTCGCTTAGTATAAATTCATTATGATGTGTCTCAAGATTTTATTCCTTACTCAGCCATCGCTAATGAATTGTTTCTCTTCTTTGATTGCCAAACACAATTCCTTCTGTCTTAAAATGCTTCGTTTGTGCTTTTCCCTACAAAAATAACACACAAAATTAAAAACTCTACAACATGTATACACGAAATATGAAAACAAAAATTACAACAAATTGCATGGGTTGCCTCCCTGCTAGCGCTAAATTTTTCATCTTCAGCCTGACGTGACTGAAATTCATCTGTTAAGGAGGTTTCAGCGTCGTTTTGGATGTCCGATTAAAGACAATCCCGTGAGCGTTGCTTTTGAAGGGTCTCTTCCAATGGTAAGGTAGCATAAAAAATTTTGTCCTATTTAGTGCTCGTGCCACCTTTTTGCTCCTTGTTGTTCCAGTGATTCCTGCAAAGAAAAAAAGAAAATTAGGAGGTCTCATATGGTGCTTGACTTGGAATGAGAGTTCCATTCTGCCAAGCTTCTGAGCGATATCTTTCATTTGTACTCCCCAAAACAGCGATGTTTCTCCTGAATGCTCTGGATCTTTATTAAGGTCAGACATTTGCTCATCCATTTGCTCTGCTTCTTGTTCCACCTTTTCTTCACAGATGTATTGTAAAATTTTTGTATTCAGCTATTCATCTGTCATCTGTGAAATACATGCTTCAAAATTGTCAACCTGAGGATGCAAAGATGTTTCTAACATTAGGTTTTCATCCTCTGATACGACTGGAATGGATGGTTCAGATAGATCTTCTTCAAACATCATGGTAAAGCATGCTCCAAGATCTTAAATTTTTTGGAGATTGAAAGTTTGATCCTCCGTTGTTGGTGCAGTTGGTACAAATAGATCAGCTTCATCCTCGTCAGAATCTGAATAATAAAAATCAAATTGAGACTTTGCCGGTTTGGGCTCCTGAACTGATACCTCTGGTTGTTGATACTGCTCAGCCTTTTCCTCTGTTGAAGTGTCATTGTGAAATGATTGGTACTCGAAGGCTTCATTAATGTCATCTGAAACTAGTTCTTGAGGTATGTAGTTCTGGTTTTCTGTGAATTGTCTCATTTGATCTGTCATCCTCTGAATGAATTCTGATTATCTCTGAATACTTTCAAATTGATTTTGGCTTGTTTCAAGCATTGTATCCAACTTTTCTTTTCGTTTCTTGAACATATCTTCGAGCATGTTTGGCAACTGATCTTCCTCTGATGGTTCTGGTTGTTGATGAAGATCATAGGTAGATGGTGGATAAGATGGAAAATGTGGTTCTATGAAATGTGATGGCTCGTCATACCATGAAGGATCTTGATAGCTCTGCCACCCTGGATGGTAGTTGTATTCGCAATAATCTCTAGGGTGGTTACCATTACATATGTCACATCTCCTTATTGGGTTATGTTAAGCAAATGTGGTATTGCTTGGTTCTGGAATCCAGTGATAATTGTTGGGCTGGACAACAGGCCTCAGAAAACCGGACTGTTGCTCCCAGATTTGGGGTGTATCTTCTAGTAAAGCTCGTGATCTCTCAATCTCCCAATAATGTTCCATTTTTTCAATCACCTGAAAATAAAAGAAAGAAATAGAAATTACAGATAAAAATAAAGAAAATTAGATACAAGTAAATTGGATAGCTTCAAAATTAATAACTCAAGAAAAATAAGTCCCCTGCAACGGCGCTAAAAACTTGACCGGCGTAAACACACATGTATAACGTAAGCGCACGTATCATTCAAGTAGTACAAAAATATCGATCCCACGAGGACTTAATTCCTATTGTTATTATTAATTATTGAATCTATTTATTTACAAATATCTAATTGAGGGAGAAGAGAATGATTGCTTGATTGATTTGGTTGATTGTAGATTTGCTAAATAAATAAAAAGACAAAAGAAAATACTAAGGAAAATAACAAAAGACACAAGATCTAGGGTTGTGAATCCTTCTAATATCTTTTAAAAGATGAGTGAAGTGATTATTTTATGTTTGTGTAATAAATCAGTTTACTAACCTGGAACACTAAATTATGCAAAAGCCTCTGTCGATGGTCAGACGTAAATACCCAGTTTAACCCAAAACATATTGTCTATGTCAACCAATTATCTGGATTCATTAAGTTTAAGTTCCAATTATGGCTACCCCCGCCCGACAGGTATATGTCTATCCTGTAAGAAAATCTATTAAAGGGTTATCTATCCTCAAGGAAGATCGTGGGCTATTAAGTCTAAGGCTGAAACCTAAAATCCCTATTTCTAGTTCATTTTAGATTTACCACATCAATCTTATGGTGATCAGACAACAAGAAGCATTAAGCTTAAGACTTAATAAGTAAACCTTTTAATTACCCAAATTATAAAATAACCCCTTATAAACCGGTGATATTAGAATTCATCACAACCCCAGATAACTAACACATAACTAGGGCTAGTAAAAACTTAAAAGTAAGATATAAAGTAAAAATACTGAAAAGTAAAAGACATAAGTAAAAGCTGAAAAGTAAAATAAAATAAAATAAAATGCTAAGGTAAAAGGAATACTTTTACTATTTACTATTTTAGATATCTCCCATAAAATAATATATAAACTTGTGATTCTTTGTTTTTGTTTTTGGAAAATAAAATAAAAATATAAACCAAAAACATTTTCTCTCTCTCTCTCACCACTCACGCATCTCTTCCTCTCCCTCTCTTTTCTTCTCCCTCTCATTCACGGCTTAGAGCCATTTTTTCTTCTTCTTCTCATTTTGGTCACTGCCGAATTGAAGAGAAGCAAGTGAGAGTGTTTTGTTACAAAATATGAGTGCTAGCACACCTTGGGTTATACATAGGTGATAGGGAAACGAATTTGTGAGCTTGGAATTCCTTTTGGAAGCTTGAAGCTTGGAGCTTCAATGGAGGTCATCATGGCCGAACATGGAGGAGACCAACACCACCAACGCCGAGCAGTACACCGTGCGCAGCTCATGCCGAGCAGAAAAATGCAGTGCGTTTGGTCTTGTTCTTCCTAGCATCAAAACCATCAATGTGAGTATGTATTCCGCCTTACTCCTTTGTGTATTCAACTCGTTTTTATGCATGTTTGTGATCCTTGGGACTTGATTGAAACTCTACAATGGTATCTTGAGCTATTGGTTTCATAAAACGAATTAGGGTTCTTGAGCAAAATTTGGGGCTTTTGATTTAAGCATGATTTTGACAAATTGTTGTGTTAAGAATGCTTGTATACGAATTAATTAGAGTTATATGTAATCAATTTGAAGAAAAATTAATTGGATTGATTTTCCCCAATTTGCTTAATGTTGGCCAAAACTTTAATTTGGGTAAGGTAAACTCAATTGAGCATCAAATGATTAAATTGTTTAGTTTAGTATAGTATGCTTGAATGAGGTTGAATTGATGTTGTGCATAATCAATTTCATGAAATTTGGTTGGATCCATTTTTCCCTAAATTTTGGGCATGACAAATTTGGGTAAACTTGATTTTGAGCATGTTTAATGAAATTGGATGATTTAGAATGCTTGAATGTTGTTTAATTGATGATTGATTAGATCAATTTGATGAAAAGTGTTTGGAACAATTTTTCCCCAATTTGCTTGTGATGGCCGAATTTGGCAAGTGCCCTATTGTCTTGGTTTTTTGATTTTTGTTCATTGGATGACTTAGAAATCATTTGGGGATGTTGAATTTATGTTTGATTGGGTTCAATTGGATTGAATTTGATTTGGCATAATCCCTCTTTGGCCGAGACTTTAGCATGTATAAATTGGGTTTGATTTTGATTTAATTATGTTGGACATGATTAATTGATGTTAAGCATGATTAATTGGACAAATTTGATGTTTTGGAAACTTTGATTTGGGCAATTAATAATGCTATACACTTTAGGTAATTTAATTGGAAAATTTGGAATTTTTGGAATTAAATTATTGGGCTTAAAATTGGATTTGGGCTTTTTAAGTTGTTATTGGGTTTATTGGACTTTGTTGTACAAAGTTGGTTTAGGCCAAAATTGGTTGGATCCAATTAGGCCCAAAACCGCTTCCAAAAGGCCCAAATGCGACTAATGAACCTTTAACGTTTAATTGGGCCTAATGGGCCTAAATTAATTTATGGGCTTATGGGGTAACTCCCGGATTGGACTTTGGTTGCGGGTTTGACCCGAGTTGACCAAAAGTCCACGCCTCAAGAAATTAATTAAAAGCCCATTGGACTTTAATTAAATTAATATTGGATATTAATCGGGCTTTGAGACCCGTAACGATTAATTTGGAATTTAAGTCGTAAAGGTTTATTTTATAAAGTGTAATATTTAATTTGGAATTAAATAATGAATTAGAATTAAATGCGTATTAAATTGATTTAATTATGTAATTTAATTTAATTCGGAGAATCGAATATATTTGAGTACGTGTTCGCAATACGAGTTTGACTCGAACAAAATCAAATCTTTGTTTGAACATTGGATGATCACTAATTATCAGATTAATTAATTTGATTGATTGATTGATAACATGCTTGTATGAATACATGGTTGTGATGTTTGAATAATGTATATCGGATGGATATTAGCCGGGTGGGGCAATTTAGAAATTGTTGTAATAAATTTGATTTATTAATTGGACCTGCGTGTCCAGCCTTATCTCCTATTTCTTTGTATTCTCTTCTCACCTATTCCCCTCTGTATATGAGGTTTCTTTAGAAGTGTAGTGTAAAGGGTAGAAGTAAATACATTGTGCTAGCGGGAGAGAGAAAGTGAGAGATTTGATCTAGGATCAATGTAAAATATCCATCCGCATATCATTATTATTTTACATATGCGCTTTATTATGTGTTTAGAATGCATGTTTAAGGGTGTATGATGATGAGACCTTAACAAAGATAATAAATTGGTAGCCAATTTGCACGCGAAAAACCCTCGTTAAATATCAAGCGTATTTTCCTTCCATTGAGTGATTCTTACTCAAGATCCGAGATTGGCAGGGGTTGTTGGCCAAAGTCAAGCCCTTGTCCGTCAAAGATGTGTTTTAATCACGAGGCTTTGTTCCATATCGGTGTCGTGTCCAAGTTGTGGTTGTTGGCCAAAGTCAAGACCACTTCTTGTCCATTGACATTGATTACGAAGCTTCCATGTCAATGGGTCCGCGCTTGACTGGGATCACTAGGTTTGTTGTGCCAAAGCCAAGGCCTAGTTGATTCAGAGGAAAAAGGTTAGGGTATACATTCGATGTATAGGCATATATAAGATATATGTTTGGGACTTGGATGTCCACCTACTGGATCTAGGAGTTGGATGAGATCCAATTGATCTTCGAGATCTACCTAGTTAATTATCATACAATTTGTTGGCCAAAGTCAAGATTGTGTGATATTTAACGGGATCCTAGCCCACTAGGAAACACGGTTTCCCGAGTACTCGACAGAGGGTTAGAGGCTCGACGAAAAATAGTGGGAGGCAAGAATTGAATTTGCAATACTCGTTCAATTACTCGCCATACGCGCTCATTTAAATTATTTCGTCATTAGATTAAATGTTAGTTGGACTAATATTTAAATTGTTGTTTTAATAAACAGTTGGACTGTATTATACTTGATTATATATAATTGGATTATATTAATCAATATATTTGAATTAATTAATTTCAGTTTACAGTTGATTTTATAATTGGATTATAGTAATCAATGTAATTGAGGTTAATTAATTTGGATTATATTTGATTATATAGTTGGACTATTATAATCATTATAATATATATAGTACCACTAATCGTTGATTAAATAGTTGGACTATTGTAATCAAGATAAAATTGAAAAGTTGGATATTTAAAATATAATCTGGGATTAAAATATTTTAAATGATTTAATTTTCAAATTGGGAATAAATAATAGGTTACTTTATTTGATAAAATAACTTATTATACCTTAAGCCCAAAATTAAGCAAAATAAGTAGAGCATAAATCTTTGGAAGATTTATGTGATGATGACTTTAATGCTTAATTTAATATACTTGTCATAAATCTAATTTTAGATTTAAGAAGTATTAAAATTGCAATTTATAATTCTTGGAGAATTAATTGACTATTCTAGAGGAGATAAAGTCAAAGTTTGCAATTGGGCATGTAGCACGAGGTGCACATCGTTTCGATATTCTAAAAACCCAAGGCTTGGCCTAAGGTTCTGAAATATTGAAAAGGATAATTGACATATCCCAAAGTGACTACCATTTGGATATGGCAGACACGAAGGAATTAAAGAAAGGGCAAGGCTCTTACTTTAAAAATGTTTGTCTTAGTTATGTTCACAGCTAGTATTGAAATTAGATTTTAAATACTTAGTGTGGTACATAAAATATATGTATTGATGTTCAGAATCTGCTTTGAGCAGGATACTGACTTCAAGCTGAGATTGCTCTGCGAATCGGAAACGGGACGAAAGTCGCTGTTTCGACCGTAGATACCTAAGTTTAGGAACTACCCTTTGGGTATATACTTAAATTAGGAACTGTTATAATGTAACTAGTTTGACTAGAGACATTATCTCTATATCAGTGTTTAATCCGTTGCGGATAAAACCTTTATATTATAGAACACTAAGTGTTTTATTATATAAAGATGATACTGAGATAAATACATTAGATGTAAATAACAGAATTTATATTTTGAATATAATAAAATCTCAAACATATAAAATGACAAATAAATAGCTCAAATTGATTTGATCAATAGAGACTTATTTGTGGCATTGTTGTCTAGGACACAATTAACGAGACTCGTATATCCACACTTTTGAAGAGTGGGTACTAGGACTGATTTGACTATTCAAATAAGGTCTGCGAATCTAGTTTATTAGGTAAAGTACCTAAAATACTATTTACTTGGTAATAGTAAAAGGGCCACCGATCTGTTAGCCCTATTCATGGTGAAGTAAGTGGGCCCATATCTAGCTAGGCTAGATGTGAACATGAATATTTCGTGACCTTAACGGATGTGGCATCACGTTATGGTTATGTGTTTCTTTTGAAGAACACAAATCAGAAACTTTTAGAGTTTCGACACGAAATAGACAAACAGATCGGCTATAGTATTATTCCGCCACGGTAAGACCGTAATGGAAAATACTTAAGCAGTAAGTTTCTTATATACTTGAAAGAGTATAGTATTCTTTCAAATGAGGACTCCTCCCGGAACACGTCAAAGTGACGGTGTGTCCGAACGGATTAACCGAATCATGTTAGACATGATAAGGCTAATCATGAGTCGCTCTGAGCTACCATTTCCTTCAACGGATATGTTTAACAGTGCAAAACTTATTTAGAATAAGGTTCCATATAAATCTGTTTGACAGATATCATATAGGATATGAACAGGGAAGAAACGAGGTTTCTCATTCCTGATAATTTGGGTATGCCAGGCATAACGTTTGGATGATACCAAACTAAGGACCCAAATTGGATAAGTGCCAATATAGGTTATCCTAAAGGAAACCATAAGTATAGTACTTATAAATCTCACATGAGAACAATGTGATTGTTGCTCACCATGCGGTTTTTCCTGAGAGGAATACCGATATGCAGTGGTCAGTGGGAGGATAGTGATACTCGATGAAAATCGGAGTAATACTGTTCAAGGCACGAAGTCCTTAATGGAACACAAATAGTTCATCTATGATGAATCTATACCATTAATCTTCAAATACACAAGACACTCGTAGATCGGATAGAGTCAGAAAAAAACCTAGGGTATGGGTTTCTGATCTAACCTCATAAAGATGTCAATCTTATGAAGGTATACCAACGACTACGTTTTGAGGAAGTGATACAAGGTATCGACTCCCTATTATGGCAAAGTGCCATGAGTCCGAAATGGATTCCATGTTTAACAACTATTTTGGATACTAGTTGTTGTACCACAAGGCATTGTGCCTATGGTACATTAAACGTCTTCAAAGAAGACATACATGGAAGGCAACATACCAACGTACAAAGCGGGCTTTTGACGAAAAGGTATCGTTATCAACATTGTGTTAATAACGGTTCAACCTTTTACCTGTTGCCATGGTAAATCCATTTTGAAGATGCTTGTTGATAACTGCATATTTCATTTATGAAATGTGTCAGTTATAGATCAAAATCGCTTTCCTGAAAAGGAAACCTTTTGGAGGATGCTTACAACATCCTGACGATTTTGTATAACCGACAAACAAGGTTTGCGGGTTATTCGATCCATGTTTGGATTGAAACAAGCATAAGGTTCTTGGAACTGACGTTTTGAAATAATCATAATGGTTTATGATTTGACTCAAAACGAAATAATTCTTGTGTATATAAGGAGGTTAGTGGGAGAGGGCACTGACAATGAAATTCCCATAAAGCAATCGGTGAAAGCTTGGCTTTCATAAGAAATTCTCCGTAGAATTCTGGGGAGTAACAACCTTTATTCAAGGAATAAAGATCTACAGGGATAGATTTGGAGTTGTTAACACTCTGGAAATTGTACATTTAAAATGTACTTGTATTGGTGTCTCATACGCTTCGAGCATATGGAGTCACAATCGGGTCAATCCAAGTGATAGTCACTGGATTGAAGATTAAGAACATCTGTTAGTATCTGAGAGAACTAAAGATGTTGTCTTAAACTATGGAGATGGAGAACTTGAAGTGACTAGGATCACTGCTGCAAGTTTCCAAACCGGTAAATACTGCGGTACTATAAAAGTTTGAAACTGGGACAGTGAGCTGGAAATCTTCCGAGCAAGATAACTGTTGCCGAATAAACAACAAATGCGGATTATTGCTGCAGCTGAGCAGCAATAGCAATAGAAGCCATTTGGATCGATAATAAATCTAATTAGATTAGATATAGTTTTGTTAGCAGCTGAGCTAGGCGTCAGCACAGGCTAAAGAATTAATGGTCTCATCGACGATCCAGATATATACTTCTATCATCTGATTCGTTCGGATCATACATCGTGGCGATGTGATGATCGTATAAATCGCGTCAGAAGATAATTACGCAAATCCGCTGACGAAAACCTTTCCTCAGCAATTTGAGCGAACCGTACATAGTTCGGGTGTTGGACACTCGAGTGACTGGCTATGTGCCAAGTGGGAGATTGTTGGATAAAATGACCCATAGCGTCACTATTTACACAGATCATTGTGTGTGTTGTAGCAAATTAACTATGTGACAAGGAAATTGCACTCTCATCATTTGTGATTAAATCACCATAGATATATAAATGAAGAGAGGTCCATATGATTAGTTCCTGGATTGAGATGATATGAGACAGTATCAGTCCACGAAGGATTAATCATTAAATATCCCTAGCCGGAGTATTATCGAGACAGGACATCGATAATGCGGAATAGGCTAGTATTGCACTTGTGCGCGTTGTGAGGGCACAACGGCATAGTTCTCATATATATAAGTATTGGATACTTATGCAAGTGCGATAGGAGGTCGTGTTTCACCGATGGTACGGGAAACAGCTTCGCTCTGGATAGACCCCTCGGAATCCCATTGGTATTATGACTATGTGTCTATGGGAGGCCGAAATCAAGGTAGGTGTGTATAGTCTTAACCTGAGACTTACATCGCTAATACTTACGATAATCGATAGACTTTGGTCTTGGTGGTACAGGGCTTTAACCGGTTCTGCGTACACCACTTCTGGGTTTATCAGAGAGTCGTAGTGTATTGGGTGTGATGTCAAGACGGAAGTATCACTTCAGTCATATTGGAGATGATGTCACGCAGGATACGGTACTAGTGCTCTTAAGTGTTGCGCAACCATCGGGATATTATGACTAGGTCATGCATATCCGATTATAGAGACTAGTTACCAGACATCCGACATGTGCTTCGGACGGGGCAGACACTTATCCAGCCCCAGCCCTAGCACGTGACTATCCGATACTGGGCCGATATACACAATACTACGGTATACTACGCTTGATACAGATCTATATATTCCTGTAAGAATATTTCTGGAGAATTGGGTAGGCATGGCGCTTTGCTAGAAGCCAACCTTGTCTTGTAAATCGGTATAAACGTAGTACGAGGTACTTACGTGTTCGGATATCCGACGACCGTATTTACTGCCAACATATCCGGAGATCTCATGGGTCGCTTCCTGAAGATTCACGATGATGTATAACTCGCACTTAATTAATCTGGATTAATTAGAAGAGAGAGAAATTAATCTGGGATTAATTGCGGAGATATTTTATCTGGGATAAAATATTAATTAAAGAGAGAGAACGATTAATTTGGAATTAATCGATAAAATAATATATTCGATATATTATAAGAAATTGGATTTCGACGCGGAATTAAAATTAGATTTTAATTCGGGCGAACGAATTAATTTAGAATTAATTCGTTAGCGACGTGAATAGTGATTTCGTTAGGCGTAATCATTTAATTACGACGCGACGGAAAATTCGTTAATTTGGAATTAGCGAACCCGAGCCCGAGAGTGATTGCGAGCGCATTCGCATTTCGAATTCGAGCGCGGCACGCAAGTCACATCAAGCGTCAAATCGTTAGTCACATCATGCGTCAAATCAATTGTCACTTTGAGTGATGTGACTTGACAACATGTCACTTTATTAAAGTGATATGATGTGACTTAAAGTAAAAAGTAGAAGTGATATGGTTGTTGGAAAAAGCATTAATAAACTTTTACTTTTTGACTTTTGATATATTTATATATATGAAAATGATTTATATATATTTGTTTTTGTTTTTGGAAAATAAAATAAATATATAAACCAAAAATCATTTTCTCTCTCTCTCTCACCACTCACGCATCTCTTCCTCTCCCTCTCATTCACGGCTTAGAGCCATTTTTTCTTCTTCTTCTCATTTTGGTCACTGCCGAATTGAAAGAGAAGCAAGTGAGAGTGTTTTGTTACAAAATATGAGTGCTAGCACACCTTGGGTTATACATAGGTGATAGGGAAACGAATTTGTGAGCTTGGAATTCCTTTTGGAAGCTTGAAGCTTGGAGCTTCAATGGAGGTCATCAATGGCCGAACATGGAGGAGACCACCACCACCAACGCCGAGCAGTCCACCTGTGCGCAGCTCACTGCCGAGCAGAAACATGCAGTGCATTTTTGGTCTTGTTCTTCCTATCATCAAACCCATCAATGTGAGTATGTATTCCGCCTTACTCCTTTGTGTATTCAACTCGTTTTTATGCATGTTTGTGATCCTTGGGACTTGATTGAAACTCTACAGATCTCCCCATTGTTCAGCCTTCTTTTAACCCTCACGAACTGCATGAAGTTGCAAATATGAATGAGATTGTCGGTGTCTAACACCCATCCACTATTTTCATCTAAGGCTAATGAGATGTCAATAATAGGAAAAATACAAAGTGTACCTGAGTGTTCTGCCTTTCTTTTCAGCTCTGGATAATCTTTCTTCCAGTGTCCAGACTTCTTGCAGTGTAGATATGCATCACGAGCTACATGTGGTCTTGCGGCAATTTGCTTCTTGGATTTTCTCTTTGATACCTTATTCTTTCTCATTTTGATTTTCTTCGACTTTCTATAAGTCTTTGAAGAGTTTGCTCCACCATGAAGGTATGATGAGTGGAAAATACATCATTATTTACCGCCCCTTTTACTTAATATTTTGTATAGTTTCTCAAGTTTTATGAATGTTTTGATGTGTTTTAGTTTATTTTACAGATAAAATAAAATCAGGACTTAATAGAATCAATCAGGATGAAATATGGAACAAATAAGGGCAAAAACTGGAATTGACATTTTGATTTTGGAGATTGGAAACTTGAAATGGCGTTCTAACGAATTACAATTTCGGAAATTCTAATTTTGTGCAATGGTTGTATTTTGGCCATAACTTTTTACTCCGATATCGGATTGAGGTGATTCAAGTTCCAGATTAAATAAGTCTTAAAGATCTACAACTTTGATGTTCACAATAATTTCTAATTCTAAAGTTTCCATGACTGAAATTGATAAAATATTTGGACATGTGTTATGTGTAATTATTTAAGTCATTTTCAAAATAAAAAAATAAAAAATAAAAATTGTCAAACTTCCACCAAACATGCTTGAATATTTGGTGGAGGATTTAGTGTCATGTTTGGTGGAGCAATTGGTGGAGAAATTGGTGGAAGCCTTTAGATTTGTCTATAAATACCAAGCTAAACTTTGTAAATTTTTCATGCTTTCTTTGGAGGAATTTCTCCATGAAAACCTAAAGGAAAATGTCTTGTATATTTATTTAAGTTTTCTTGTATTTTCTTTTTATTTAATTAATAAAATTTTGTATGTTTTCATTTACAACATGAGCAAGTAATCTCATTCTGCTTGGGTGAAAAGGTGAGACTTTTAAAATAATAAATTAGATTAATCTCTCTTATTTTAATTAAAATTTGGATTAATTAGTTACTGCATATATGGTCGGTTTAGGTGACAACTTTATTTACTGCCTATATGGTCGGTTTTACATTTCAAACGTAGTTTCCGCCTATATGATCTGTTTAGGTAATAACCTTGTTACCGCCTATATGGTCGATTGGATTTAATTGAGACAAATGGAATTACCGCCATAATGGTCTGGTTAAATATAATTAATTAATCGGTAAACATGACAATAAGGGAGATTTCTAATTTTGAAATATTAAAAGTGGATCTTCTAACCCCCAGTATTTTCTTTCATTATTGTAATTTTACTTTTATCTATCTCCAAGTTATACTTTATGGCATTTTCTTTATTTAAGCTTTTACTAGTCCTAGATATGTGTCATAACTAAACCCGTTATCTGGGGTTGTGATGAATTCCAATATCACCGGTTTATAAGGGGTTATTTTGTGTTTTGGGTAATATAAAGGTATATTTATCAAGTCTTAAGCTTAATGCTTCTTGTTAACTAGCCATTAATAAGATTGATGTGGTAAACTTAAAATAAATTTGACGAAGGAGTTTTAGGTTTCAGCCTTAGACTTAATAGCCCACGATCTCCCTTAAGGATTAGATACCCCTTAATAGATTTCCTTCCAGGATAGACATATACCTGTCGGGCGGGGGTAGCCACAATTGGAACTTAATCTTAATGAATTCAGGTAACTTGATTAACATAGACATATGATTAATTAGGTTACCCTGGGTATTTGCATCTGACCATCGATAGAGGCTTTTGTATAATTTCGTGTTCCAGGCTAATAAACCAATATACTGTACAAACTGTTGGGAAGCGGCCGCGAGTGCGCAGCGGAAAATTGAATAAATCAAATTATGATGCCGCTATCCCTTTGCCCAAGACCCATTTGTTTTGATTATTCTACAAGCCTAGGCATGTTACTATATATTCTAAGCATAAAAAACTCATAAAATATGCAAATAACATATACCTAAACATGCTAACTATCATAAGAACTCTAATTAAAATAAATAAAGAATAAGACTTACTTGAACCGAAGACTCCTCCAGTCCTCCCTCCAATCTACAAGCTTTTCTCGAACTCAGCAAGCTCTTCCACGTTCCAAAGAGCCACCCAAGTGTGTGGCCTCCAAAGATGCACACACCAAAGCAAAAACTCAACGGCAAGACTACGCCTTGAGTGCACAGGTATTTTGCCCTTGGTGCTAGCCTAGGCAAATACCTCAAAACTTTTAACTCGAGGTTCCTCTAGTCAATTAGACTTAAGGATCCTCAAAATCAGTGGCTTCCTCTTAAACTTTAGAGTTGCTCACTTATATAAACCCAAGATTTGAAAGGTTTGGTGTAAAAATTTGTAACGAATTCATTGGGTTTATATAGGTGCTCCAAAGACAACAAAATTAATTAAGAATCTGAAGTGGGATAAAAGATAATTTAATCTTAGCCATTGGATCTTAATTTAGTGGTTTAATGAGATTATAAAACCCTAATAAGAGTTTGGGCCGAATTGGAATTCAAAACAAATAACAAATAATTTTTTTTTACTATTCATGTTATTTATTTATTTATTTATTTATTCATTCCAATTCTCAAAGTTCCCCTATCGTCATTCACCAATCCCTAAGCCACTATGGAATCTCATAAATGATCTGTTTAATAATTAAACACATTGACCAATTCGGCCCAAACATAAATTAATCGAACATAAATTATCCTCTAATTAGATGGTCATTCGATTTCAATGACCAAGGTTGACATCTAGCAACATGCCAAGGCCCCCAAATGAGAAGGAAATATATATATACCCATTCTGTATGTGATTTACATATGATACGGTCCATCGCCTCACTGTATCCCCACCGTTTGACCTAGGGTATGGAAAGTGTCTACCCATATAGTTAAAGGTATGATGTTGATAGTGTCATGAATCGTGCTAACCCAAGAATCTCACATGATTCTTCCTCTGCGGCCACATTCTCAAGTACTGATCACACATATCAACCCACGAACTGGAATATTACTCTTATAAGAAAATATTATCCGAGAGAGTGGCGATTCTCTGTTGTATATTTACAAACTTCATGTGTTTCAACAAATGACACATTCATACCCTTATGACCGGATCTTTTGAACCGGGGAAGGGGAATGTCAAAGTCATTTGATCCACACATAAGATTGTAACGACCTCAAGTCTAAGGACTAGTCATACAATCCATACATGAAATTTCTCATAGACACAAAGGATAAACACTCATGTGAAAACTTTCGGCGGTCAGTTCGATGGACACGAGCAACTCTTGCATCCATGTGATACACCAAGCGGACGGATCTCCGCTAGTAGCCTATGAGATCGGCTACCCCACTTAAGGGCGGATCATATCCTCCACTTTGTGAACGCCCAGATTATTCATAAAATTATTACTAGGAACATTTAAGATTAATAATTCTCATAAGGCGTGGAAGCCATCATCTTATTACTCCAAGGGCTTTATTACAGTGTTTATGTAAGACACGTATAATAAAGATTTCCATTTTATTAATTAATGAAAATATTACAAATACATGTACATATAGCACATCCACAAGTTGGGTATAGGGCATATCCCTAACAATCTCCCACTTGCACTATAGCCAACTAGTATGAATCTGGACACCATACTCTTGGGTGTGCCTATCATGCTTTTGTTGAGTCAGCCCTTTAGTTATAGAATTCGCAAGATTATCTTTTATGGGTATTTTCCCTATAATAACTTCTTTTCACTCAACAATCTCCCTGATGAGATGAAATCGCCTGAGTACATGCTTGAGCAATGGCGCCCGTGTTGTTACAGTACATCGTGATGCCATTCTTTATCGCGGGAAGGACTTCCAGCTCTGTGATAAACTTATTTATCCAGACTGCTTCTTTAGCTGCCTCGGATGCTGCAATATACTCGGCTTCAGTGGTGGAGTCCGCTGTAGTTGACTGCTTTGAGCTTTTCCAACTGACAGCTCCGTCATTCAAAGTAAACAGATATCCTGTTTGTGATCTGCTGTCATCCCTATCGGTCTAAAAGCTCGCATCATAGTAACCAATGACTTTCATCTCAGAACAAGCTCCCCTTTGATGTATGTAAAGTTTCCAAGCATCTCCTTGAATTCCAAACTCATGGATATGTTCCCCTATCACCTTATATGATTCCTTGTGAGTGCTAGCTCTAAGAAAGAAAATTGCAACAATTCTTTCTTGGTTTGTGAAGAATTCGGCCAAGCCAAATCCAAGGGAGAGAGATGGCCAAGTTTCGGCCAAGGGAGAGAGATGAGAAGAAATTTTGTGTCTTGTGTATTTGTTTCTAAAACAATTAATTCCTTGTCCCAAAAAGTCTCTCAAACTTTTTGTATATCCTTTTCCAAAAAGGCTAAAACAATTTGGAGGGAAAAATTGCATTAATTGTTCCCAACAACTCCCATCACCAAAAAGTGACTAGAAGTCAATCTCAAAAAGTTGACAAGACTTCCATCACTAAAGTGACATTTGATGAGACTCGCGATGTGACTTGTGGGCCCCACTTTAATTTCAAAATCCGAGTGGGCCCGCAAACACATTTCGGGCTCGGGCTCGGGATCGTTAATTCCGAATTAACGAATTTTCCGTTGCGATTTAATTAAATCAAATTTAATTAAATAATTATGCCTAGCAAAATTACCGTTAAAGTCGCTCGTGAATTAATTCTAGATTAATTCGTTCGCCCGAATTAAAATCCAATTTTAATTTCGTGTCGAAATCCAATTTCATTTAATATATCAAATATATTATTTAATCGATTAATTCCAAATTAATCGTTCTCTATCTTCTAATTGAATTTTATCCCAGATAAAATTCTCCGTTATTAATCCTAGATTAATTTTCTCTCCCTACCAATTATTCTATGCCAGACGTAGTATACATAGTATTGCGTATTGCGATCCAGTATCGGATGTCATATGCTAGGCCTGGGGCTGGAATTGTGTCTGCCCCGTACGAAGCATATATCGGATCTCTGGTAACTAGTCTCTATAATCGGATAATCATGACCTAGTCATATTATCCTGATGTCTGCAGTACTAAAGAGTACTAGTTTCATATCATGCGTGATCATCATCTCCATATGAATGGAGTGATACTTCCATCTTGACATCACACCCAATACACTACGATTCTCAGTATACCCAAAAGAGGCGTACACAAAACCTGTTAAAGCCCAAGACGACCAACATTCCATTTGCAGAAGCCTTGGAACAAATGCCCAGCTATGTAAAATTCATGAAAGATATTCTTTCACGAAAATGGAGATTGGGAGATTACGAGACAGTAGCATTGACGGAAGAATGCAGCGCCATCATTCAGAGGAAACTTCCCCCGAAGTTTAAAGATCCTGGCAGTTTCACCATTCCTTGCATCATAAGAGAACATAACTTTGGTAGGGCTTTATGTGATTTAGGTGCGAGTATTAACTTGATGTCTTTTTCTATTTTCAGGAAATTGCAGATTGGAGAAACAATGCCCACTTCAGTCTCTCTACAACTTGCTGATAGAACGCTCGTATTTCCAAGAGACGTAGTTGATGATGTGTTGGTTAAGGTTGACAAATTCATTTTCCCAGCAGATTTTATTGTCCTTGATATGGAGGAAGACGCAGACGTGCCAATCATCCTCGGGAGACCATTCTTGGCTACAGGTCGAACCATTATTGATGTACAAAAAGGAGAATTAACCATAAGGGTACATGACCAAGAAGTAACATTCAATGTTTTCAAGGCCATGAATTTCCCAGATGATGAAAAGAAGGAGGAATGTTTCAGACTTGATGTGATACACAGTTCCATTCAGAACTCCAATGCAATGCAAAGTTCTACTGACAAACTTAAAACATGTCAATTCCTGTGGAGCCTGAAGATAAAGCATCTTTTTACTGAAAAAGCCCATTCTTGCACTACAAGCAACAGAAGAGAAAAAGTTCCACCAGCTCAACGAATTGGAGGAATTTCACAATCAGCCTTTTGAGGATGCCAAATTGTACAAAGAAAAGGCATGATGAGAAGTTAGTGCGCATACAACTGGAACCAGGGCAGAAGGTACTGTTAAACAAATCAAGGGTGAAATTCTTCTCATGGAAGCCAAAATCACGGTGGTCAGGTCCATTTGTGATCACCAATGTTTTACCAGATTGATCCATTGAGATACATGATCCTAACTCCAACAAAACTTTCAAGGTTAAAAACAAGCGTGTTAAGCACTACTGGGGAAAATCATTTGAGCGACAAAAAGAAAGTGTCACACTTTCAGATCCAGCCTAACGATCGAGAAGTCAAATCTAGCTGACGACTTTAAACTTAGCGCTCGCAGGGAGGCAACCCATGCAATTTGTGTATATATTGTGATTTGGTGTGATTTAATTTTGTGTGTTTAGTTTTTGCAGGTTTAGTCATTTTACGATGGAAGAAGCTCTCGCAAATCTTCACAAGCAATTTCCTTCTCTCCCTCAAAAATCTCTGATGAAAGTCTACAAAGCTCGCTTAGAATGGATGAGGTTACTGATGATCAAAGGTATTCCTACTGACATTCGTTGGATTATTGAAGCACGGGTCTGATTGGCAGGTGAGTCTTCTGACTCTTTTATTTCACATATGTCTGGTTTAGGAAGGAGCACTTATGCTAAAAAGAGAAGAGCCAAAAGAATGTGTGTTTGTTATAAATGTGCTCGTATGTTTTGTGATACTCGTTGTCGTTCTTTAGGAATGGTGTCCGTTAACCACGAAGATAAGATTAATTTCATTAGGGATGGCTTGAGTAAGGAGTCTTTGGATGACATATCTAAAACTCTTGAGACGCATCCCTGTGGATTTGTATATCACGAAATTCGTAGATTACATACACAATTCCAAAAAGAAAGACAATAGTTAAGTCTTGGGAATCTGACTCAAAAGACCCTGTTTGCCAATTTATAAGAAAATTGGATGGGAAGCTTGTCACTGACACATAGACGTCAATCAAGCCGCTACTTTTCTTGTAAATATTATATCTCTTTGTCTTTTCCTAATAATTGTGATTTTTTTTGTTATTTTCTTTTATTTTCTCCGACAGGATCCAGACCTTTTTGACTATCATGATTTATTTTACTGTTTAACTAATAATTGTCATTTGGTAGGTACTAGTGCTATTATTTTACTCACCATTTTCAGGTGTTATAAATTCAACTCATCATTGCACTTTTGAAGACATCCAAAGTAAAACATGGAAGCCACTTCAAGAAGGCGAGTTGAAAACATCTGTGTGTTTTGCGGTAGTAGTGTTGGTACTAAACCACAATACGTAGAAGCAGCATTAGAATTGGGTCGAGTCTTAGCTGCAAGATATATGCACTTAGTATATGGCGGAGGCAATCTTGGACTAATGAGGATCGTTTCAAAGGCCGTACAGGAAGGAGGCAGTCATGTTTTGGGAATCATCCCAAAACCCTTGGCAGAAGCAAATCTTATTTAATCATCAAATGGATAGGAACTGATCGTGCCAGGTATGTCTGAACGACTGGTAGAAATGATTAATCGTGCTGATGCTTTAATTGCTTTGCCAGGTGGCTTGGGCCCATTAGAGGAAATTTTTACAGTGCTATCTTGGGCGAACCTGAACATACAACAGAAACCAATTGGGCTGTTTAACGTTGATGGATTTTATGATTTTCTTTGTGTGTTTCTTGATGATGCCCGGAGAAATGGGTTCGTGTCAAAACCTTTGAAAGAACTACTCTTTACTGCCAGAACTACTCCAGATCTAATTGACCAACTCTTAGCCTATGAACCACAAGTTGACCCTATCCTTTCAAAGATAAATTGGTCTGAGGACGATCGTGGTAAGAGGCGTCGTGTTAATCTGGATCTTAACCCTTAACTTTTCGTGTAGAATTTCAGCTAACCATGTACTATCTTCTAAACTCTTCTTCTACTGTTTAAGACATTGGGGACAGTGTCTCATTTAGGTTTGGGGGAGGGAATTAGTTGATTAGTATCTTCTTTTTAGTTGTGTGTTGTTTTTATTTTTAGCTCAAAATTTTTCGAAAAAATACAAGAAAAATTGAAAAAATTTCAAAAATTACAAAAATATTTTGCGTTTTTGTGTTTTTATTTTGACTAAAAAGGTGAAATTGGTAAGAGATAGCCGAGTAAGGAGTTTCCACTCCTGAGACGTATCTCAAACCTATTTCGGAACAAGTTAATTCTTGTTTATTTCCTTTTGAATTATTTAATTTGTGGATTCTCAATAATACTGACTAAAATGGATCGTCATATGCTCAGTTGGCAGGTATTATCAACATGCATAGTAACATACACACATGAGCTAAAATTGAAAAGTTTGTAATATTCAGTGCTCTAGTTTAATTGGAGGAAGCATCTCAAAAAGTAATGGAGTAAAAAAAAACACATCTGAGATCCGAGTTATTAAGTCTGTAAGGGTGTTTTAACACTTAGTGCCCTAAAGCCAACTGGTTTGGGAGTCACTTGCCCAAAGCTCGCTACATGGATCAAAGATGCTGCAAAAATATATATATCTGAAGTCTGAGTAATTAAGTCCGTAGGGGTGTCTTAACACCTGGTGCCTTAAAGCCAACTGGTTTGGGAGCCACCGACCCAACACTCGCTACATAGACGGAATGTATTGTATATAAATAAAAAGAAAAAAAAAAGAAAAAATCAGAAAAATGAGAAACATTATTCCATTGCTACAAAAAGGTGTGAAATCTGATAGAACTTTAGGACAAAAATATTACTCTCTTATCAACTACACTTGTGACTGTTGTGGGCAAAAATGAGTTGATTAATATTTTGTTGGCTGTGTATGGAGAATGGTAAATATAATCGGAGAATTTACTTATTCAGTAATTTAGAATGAAACAAAACAACTAGTAACTTGGAGAAGAAGTTTCATCTGATTAGTCACTAACTTCTTTATTCTCTTTTCGCTTGTCTTTTTTCTTTTGTGTGCATTAGTTTCACTACCTTTTTACTTTTATAAAATGTTTGTGGGTTGTGCAACAAGACTCAAAAAATCTCTACGAAGCTTGGGAAAGGTACACAGATTTGCTCCGGAAATGTCCTCACCATGAGATTCCAAAATGGCTTCAAGTCCAAACATTCTATAATGGACTTTCTGGAATAATGAGAACCACAATTGATGCTGCTGCTGGAGGAGCTTTGATGGAAAAATGAGAAGATCAGGCATGGGACCTAATTGAAGAAATGGCCAACAACAATTCCTGACTCAGTTAAAAAAGTACAATGCTATGATTCAAGGCCAATCAGCTTCCATCAAAGCACTGGAGAATCAAATCGGACAACTGGCCAATGCTCAGAGTTACAGACCACCAGGAAACCTTCCTAGCAACACAAAGCCAAATCCAATGAACATGGGGAAGGAGCAGTGTCATGCCATCATGTTAAAAAGCGGTACTGAAATCAACAAAGATGTTGAAGCCAAAACAACTGCTGAGGAAGTTCCAAAAGAAACAGGGCAACAGACGGAGGAAAAAGAAGCAAAGGAAAAAGAACAGATCACTCCACCTCCACATTTTCCTCAGCTTCTTCAGAAAAATAAACTGGACAAACAGTTTGCTCGTTTCCTGGAGGTGTTCAAAAAGCTGCACAAAACCAAAATATACTGATTGTCGCAAGTATTAGTGATGCAAGTCTCAGGTTAAGACCAAATACACCTACCCTAATTCGGACTTCCATAGACACATAGTCATACTACCAATGGAATTCCGAGGGGTCTATCCAAAGCGAAGCTGTTTCCGTACCATCGGTAAACACAACCTCCTATTACACTTGCATGAGTATCCAATACCCAAATATATGAGAACTATGTTGTTATGCTCCCATAACACGCACAAGTGGAATACTAGTCTATTCTGCATTATCGATGTCCAATCTCGATAATACTACGACTATAGATATTTTAATGATTAAACCTTAGTGGATTAATATTGTCTCATATCTTATTAATCCGAAACTAATCATATGGACTTTTATCATTTATATATCCCGGTAATCCAATTACAAATGATAAAAGAGAAATTTCCTTTGTCACATAGTTAATTTGTACAACAACACCATGTTCTGTCCAAATAGTGATGCTATGGGTCATAATTGTCCAACATATATATTATAATTAAGGGAGATTAATCTAAATTACAAAAGTAAAAAAGTTTCACCCTTCCCCAGCCGTAAATTAACTACTGAACATAAAACAAAAGAAAAGTAAATGAAATAAAATTAATTATTGAAAGTAAAAATGCATAATTAAAGTACTAAAAGTAAAAATGCTTAATTTAAATTATAAAAATTTAAACAAACAATATGCAATCCTTAAATTCCTTACAAAAAACTAAGGAATGCATTATTTGAATACTGAAATCAAGCTAAATTTATAGGCACCAATAGACTCCACGCGTCACGACGCGCAACCCTTTGCGCGTCGCGATGCACCGTGAATTGCGGTGACATTTGTGGATCGGCTGATACGTGTCCTGGCGGAACTGGCAACTAAATGTTTATGATGACGTAGCAATGATGTGGCGATGATGTGACAATGGTGATTGTCGATAGCGTGTGATGGTGACACATGGCATAAGATGATTGGCTGATGATGACGTGGCTGACACGTGGCAAGCTGACTCAGCATGTGACTGATGTGGACGCCATGTGGCTGACACATGGATGACATGTAGAGGACACGTGGCGATGGAGATTATTGGCAGCATGTGATGATGACACGTGGCATGATGCATGTTAGCATATCTGCTGTGATGATGACATGTGGCAGGCGCACGTTATCATCCGGAGTATTTTAGCAACTGCATATTTTAGCAAACTTCTCAGATTTTGACACGTGTCCCAGCACATTTTAGCAGAATTCGGCGCACGTTAGCGGTCGCGACATAGAAGGCTTGCACATCGCGACGCCCAAATTATGATTTTGCCTTTTTTGTCCGTTTTTCATTGTTTTGGCCCTGAATTGCTTCCAGTAAGTCCTAAAACTTTATTTATCTATAAAATAACACAAAACACATCAAAATATTCACAAAACTCAAGAAACTATACAAAATATTAGCTCAAATGAGTGGAAAATAGTGATATATTTACCACTCATCAGTGGTTAAGACTTTTACTCATATCATTCTATTGGGGCGGTTGTGGGACCCTTAAGGTCGGATCGGGTGGCCCGCACAGTGAAAGTGGGTCTAACCCATGGATATCAAGCATTGTTGTATTTTTAGATTATTTTATGGAACATTATATTTCGTTACGAATCCGTAGGAAAAAATGAAGGCCGAATCGGAGTCCGAAAACTTCGAAACGGAGAAAATGAAGTTTCGGTGCTTATGGGCAACAACTCTCGGCATGTCGCGACGTGCAAACTTGAGATTCGGAAAGCCCAATCTACAAATGCTTGGCATCGAGATGCCTCAGGGTAAGTGTCGCGACACTCGCAGCTCTAAGAGGTGAGTGTCACGATCCTGGAGATCGAAGTCGCAACGCTACCCTGTGTAAAATGTTGGCAGATAGCAAATCTACCTTGAATCCAATTCAAAATATTTCCAATTTTCTCCAAACACTTCAATACACCAAAAATACAATTTTAACATCAAAACCAACATCAACACATGTTATACAACAAACATACATGTATTCTAAATACATATATGCATTTATTTTAATCAAAACATAAACAAAACTAGAATCCCATAATAAAGTGACTCATTAACAATTCTAGAGTTCCAAACTCTAATTTTATGTTTATGTTCAACATGAATATTTTGACCCAATTACAAGCATATTGTGTTTATGCTTCCAAAGCATCCATACACGATTCATTAGCCTAATTTCAACATCAAGCTATGTTATTATGTATCCAATGCATAATACACAGTTATATGTTTCATTAATGATAAAAACTCACTAATGAAAACATAGCTTTAGAGAAGATCAAACATACCTAGCAAGCTTGATTCCAAGATCCAATCTTATTCTCCTTGTTTAAATGTTGTAGAGAACTTCCAAAGCTAGCAAGCTATTATTATATATTTGTAATTACCAAAATATCCTCCAATGGTAGAGACATTTATGAAATTACAACAAAGCCCTTGTGTGATTTTGGATTAATCTAATTAATTCAATTGGGTCAAAGTAAATAATTAAATTTATCCAATAACACATAATTATTTTAGTTGATAATTATAATATCAAATATTATTTATTATAAAATTATCTACTACTAAAGTGCTCAACAAGTACACTTCAAATTATGGGACTCTCTAAGTTCAAACACGTTCATCATAAAAGCCTAGCTTATATGTAAATAATTCAGAAACCTCTGAATTCATGAAAAACACGAACAACCTTTATGAACTATACAAGTCAATGTCATCATATATGTTTAACAATCCCACCGTCGTAGGCTATCCGAGATGTGCTTAGGAAATATAGATTACATCGTCAAGTTTCTGAGGCACACATCTGTAGGCACTGTATTTTTGCATATAAGTCCCGATGATGAGCCTCATATGGAGACACTACCCGATAAGTTACGGAAGTCGCGGGAAACAGACGTCAGAAGGGAAAATTCAGAATTCAATACCTTGTTGGACTTAATTCGTTTGCTTAGCTTCGGGTTCGCTCGTTGGATCTCTATTTTAAAATTCATCCTTGGCCCAAGCCCACACACCACCAACCCACACGCCCAATCCCACCAAAAAGGCCAAGCCAGACGCCCAAGCCTCCAAGCCCAATCCAAAATAATTAAAACATTAAACACATGTTAAAATCCAAACAAATCACCTTCCTAATTTAAATAAATCATATGCCTAAATTAAATAAATCAAATCAAATCACCTTCCTATATTAAAAAAATCCCTTTCCTAAACCAAATAAATCACCTTCCTAAATTAAAGAAATCATTTCCTTATAACAAACTAATTAAATCTTCCCCATGATCACACAATCTCCATTTCCTACCCATACGAGGACAATCATAACCCACTCCTATAAAAAGGCACACAAACCAAACATTTGGGACCTAGAGCATCCTCAAGGCACAAACACAAGAACTCATTCACTGGGCAAAGCAAAAAATCAAAACCCTAAGTCATGGCTCTCCTTCCCCTCCCACCTCTCTCCTCTCGACAATAAACCCTAGAGCATCCTTCTTTCATCTCGTTCTCTCTCTAACCTCTCATTCACGACACACATATTAGAAAAACAACCTCTTCAATATCTCGTCCTTCTCTCTAAATGCACGTACTTCTCTCTCACACAGCCATTCCAAGACTCCCTAAGCCTTTCATATCTCTCTCCTTCCCCCCACACAGACAGACAGCAAACAATAACACAACCTAACAGCCTCTGGTCGGCATCATCTTTTCTCTCTTCTTACTGCCTCTTAAAACAATCACAGCCCCTCCTGAGCAAACTGACCCTATTGCCTCTTAAAACCATCACAGCCCCTCCATCAGCAAACCGACCTTACTGCCTCTTTCACGTGAACCACACTCAGCTCTCACATCACAACGACACAAGCAATGAAACCCTAAAGACAAACCATCTCTTTCTCTCTCTCATCTAATGCACACACTGACTAAAAACCCTAAATAGCCACACACAAAGCCGAATCAAACCCCTCAAAGTAAAAACCCCACTCACCGACACCAAAACAGAAAACCTAATCCTTCTCGCCACGTCCCTTTTCTGAGCAGCCCCTCATCACGCATGAAAAACAGCCCTCACATCGATGTGCAGCCTTCCTCCACCGATCAAAACAAACAACAAAATAACCCCATCCAACGAACCAATAAGCCCTTCAAACAAGGCCAAAACTGCACACAAAATAAGCCTTATAACAAAAGAAGAAACTTACCCAAAACAGCCCCAAATTACCGCAAACGGTAACAAAAAAAAATGACCAGAAATAGTAGTAAAAATAGAGAAAACAGCAGCCCAAAATAGTGAAGCAACGAAGGAAAAATATTGAACCAGTGAACCAGAGGAGTTACGGAGCATTAACCCTTTCGACGGCCGCGTAACGCACTTCCAAGAGGCGACTTAAAAGGTAAGAACCGAGGGCACCCTTTTAATTACTCTAGTTCATCTTTTTCAATTATTTATTAGTATTTCTTCACATGCATATTGTTGGTTCATGTATGTTATTGTTGTCTGATGAATGATTTTGTGCTATCTCTCGTGGTATATCGAATTGAAACCCAGACGTAAATTCTATAGCCGAATCTGAATGGACGGTAGTGCGGTCTGTACTTGGGATACAACTCCATGTACCGCTTGAGGAAACATTCACGCATATGTTCATGAGATTGTGTGCTCACTTTTATTTTGTTTATTCCTATGTGTGCAAACTTAGATATTAGTTAATCTTGCATGTGTATGTTTCGTAGACTTGGTTATATTATTGCATAAATCCATTCATTACAAGTGACATAAGTAAGGGACCATTCTGAACCCAACGGTTTGAGGTCTTCCCTTACGAGGGGTGAGTGCGGCCTTAAGTCATTTCCCAGTTCACGCTGGGTGGCGACTCTATTTATTTCTCTACTTTAGTCCCATGCGGGCTACTCCGTACTCCCGATCGGGTCGCGAGCCTGGAACAGCGTCATCGATTTCTGTTATCTATAACATCTCATGTCGACATATCCATAATTCTTTACAACTAATTAAAACATCATTTCTTATATATGTGATCCACCCTAGGTGATCTGCTTTGGCTTAAGAATCACGAATTACTAACATGGATTCCTAAATCCATTATGGTTCACATACGGGCCGATGGATCCTATCTCGATACATACTTGATTAATGAGTGCATCGGTCCACACCCACAAACATCTAGCGGTCAGACCATGAAAGGTCTCTGACATATATGGCATCAAAGTGTGGAGGATCACACACAAAATCAATGTTATCCTATAGTCAAAGGATCACATATGCTACTCGACTCAAAGAGATTCCTATTGATGCTTGTGTGTACTTCCAACTATTAGGAAACACCTATAAGTCATTTAGTATTCGTTCCAACGAATACTCACATGTCTATATGAGCTTTCTTTGCTCATGGTATATCGGGTTAAACCATTGGAACTCCAATTCTAATATACGATGTGTGCTCGTCATATAGGTTATAGATGTTGGGATATATGCCCTAGAGCTTCATGTAATATAAACGGTATTATATTTTATGAAATAAAATGATGCATTATTCATTTATCAAAGTGTTTGTTTAAATATCGTATATTGTAAATTATCTTAATTACCCTAGATTACTCATGTGCAGCTTCGGGTTTTTAGTGGAATAACCTGGAGTTAATAATTCGGAATATTTAATTAAGAGCTTTATTAATATTTCGAGATTATTGGAGCCCGGAGCCGTAGGTCTATTTGGTCCCCGTGCTAGCTCGATACACTATAGCAGATTAAGTATAATTGGATAGTCCAATTATATACTCACAAATGAAAATATTATTAATATGATTAATAATATTATTTTGTCACACTTGAAAATATATATTAAAAATTAATATATGATTTTAATAATTATATGATAAATATTGAATGCATAATATTAAATTATATATGATATAATTTAATGAGCCCAAATTTGGAATTTCCAAATCTTGGGTTTTAGAAACCCTTTGTGAGTTATGCTAGGTTGCAAAACTCTTGCATTAAATTTGGAAACTCTTGGTGAGTTATGTTAGGTGCATAACTCTTGAATTTAATTTTGGTGGTTACACTTTTTGAAAGGTAATTGAATTTTTAATTTTGTAATATATTTTTCATTATGGTAATTGAATTTGATGTTACAAAATTAATTAAAAATTACATGCTTGGCTGAAACTACCTATTGGAGGAATAGGAAAGGGTTTTATTTTTTTAGTGACTCTCTAATATTCTACCTAGCCTCCATCTTCTTCTTCTTGAAAACTCTCTCAAGTGTTGAGAAAAAAAAAAAAAACAAGAACAAGAAGTAAAATAAAAGAAAAACTGGTGTGACTTTGATCTCTAAAGTGTTTATGGGTTGGTTTTGTGAGTCTAGCCCACACTAGTCTCTATTGGTAATGAGATATAGCTCAGAAGACTTTGTGGTGTCGAACAAAAATCCATCATCTCCTTTTTCTCTTGACACACGACAGTGAGCTTTTTATTTGCTCATTGTCGCACACTATATTGGTGATACGGGGCTCGTTTTTTTTTGGTTTTATTCCATAATTTTTAGAGAACATTAAAGGATGTTTTGGGACTATGTTGGGGTTGTTCATTATTGAAAAATCAGTCCTAAAACACAGCAATGATTCACGCATACATGGGGTTATTTTAGGCAGTGAATTGGGTACATTTCGGGTGCAAAATAGTCAAGTTTTGTGCTGCCGTTCGGGGGCTGTTTCGAGGCTGAAATTTTTTCCAAAACAGAAGCAAAATTTCAGTGGTGGTGCTGGTAACATTCTGCCAAGAGGAAAGAAGGGCAGAAAAAATTTTCAAGTCCGATCCCGAGTGCCTAACGTGTTTCCGCTGCGCTAGGAAAGTGGTTCTTTCAATAGGAATTTGACCGTATTTCAAAACTAACGACTAGGAATATTTTGCTTTAAGAATAGTTTATAGTAGTAATATTATCCCAATATCGGACCAATTAGTGTCCAGTATTACTACATGACTATTCTAAAGTCGGTGTCATTCTTAGCATATTTTTATATCAATCTAGTATGCATAAAGACATTACCATTAATAAGGTTGAAATGAAAATATAGTTATTTTATTAATAAATAATAAAATATAATGTACAATACATTATTCGGATCGGCGCTCCAAGTACCAACTCCAACAGTTTTAACTTGTGGTGCTCAGTAGGGGAAGAATGACAAAACAGACACTCTCAAAAACTTTAAGAAATCATAGGAATTAGAAATACTATGTAGGTGTTAGGACGGTTATAGGACCCCTAGGGTCGGACTGGTGTCTCGTGCAGTAGAAATGAGTCTAACCCATGGTAATTGAGCATAGGTGTATTTTTAAATATTTTAATGGAATATTATATTCCATTACGTGTGTGTAAGGAAAAATCGGAGATGAATCAGTCCTAAAAAAACCAAAATAGGAAAAAATAGAGAGGGCGCACATCACTCAGGCCAAGCGCTCGAATGTGCGCAATTATCATGTGTGGCATGCTTCTTACGCATGCAGCTTGTATGCGCATGCTGCGCTGCAACACATCTGATGCTGCTTGCCTTTTTTTTTTAAAAAAAAAAAACATACACTTTCAAAAGCACCCAAAAATAATTTTAATTTCAAAACCATACTCAACACATGTTATATAACAAACATACATATATTCTATATATATATATATATATGTATTTCTTTGAATCAAAACACAAACCAAAATAGAATCTCACAATGAAGTGACTCATTAACAATTCTAGGCCACTCAAATATGGTTAAGTGATTTTAGAATGGTAATCATAGCTCCAAGATTTTATCTAGAGTTTCAAACTCTAATTTTATATTTATGTCCAACATAAATGTTTTGGCCCAATCACAAGTATATTGTGTTTATACTTCCAAAGTATCCATACACAATTCATTAGCCTAATTTCAACTTCAAGCTATATTATTATGTATCCAATACATAATACATCATTATATGTTTCACTAATGATAACTCACTAATGAAAACATAGCTTTAGAGAATATTAAACTTATCTAGCAAGATCCAATCTTGAGAACTTCCAAAGTTAGCAAGTTTGATTATAAGATCCAATCTTCTTCTCTTTGTTGAAATATTATAGAGAACTTCCAAAGTTTCTCTAAACACTTCTTTTACTTAGGCTAATATCTTTGATTCTTGCTTGATTTATCATTTTCAAACTTAATTAAAAACTTGCTCAAGCTTGTCTTTTATAGTGAAGCTTACGCAACTTTTAATTAATAAAAGTCTTAATCAACTTTTAGGTGGGCTTCATCCAATTTGTCCAAATATGTATAATTAGGTGTAACTAATCATCTTTGTCCACCACTTTGATTTAATTCATTTAAATCAAGATAACGTTTAACTAATTGATTAGTTCATTATCTACCACTTTGATTTAATCCAATTAAATCAAGACAAATAGAAATATTATTACATATTTTATAATTACCAAAATATCATCCAATGGTATAGATATTGATGAAATTACAACAAAGCCCTTGTGTGATTTTGGATTAATCCAATTAATCCAATGGGGTCAAAGTATATAATTAATGTTATCAAATAACATTAATTATTCTAATTGATAATTTTAATATTAAATATTATTTATTATCAAACATGATCGGCTACCAAGTGCTCAACGAGTACACTTCATATTATGGGACCCTCTAAGTCCAAACACGTTCGTCATATAAGCCTAACTTATATGTACGCAATTTGGCCACATCTGAATTCACGAAGAACACGAATGACATTTCTGAACTATACAAGTCGAGGTCATCACATAACAATCCCTTTGTCGCAGGCTATCCGAGTTGTGCATAGGAAATATAGATTACACTGTCAAGTTTCCGAGGCGCACATCTCATATTGTCGACATGTCCACAATTCTTTACAATTAATCAAAATACTATTTTTGATATATGTGATCCACCATAGGTGATCGGCTTTGGCCAAAGTCTTAAGAATCGTGATTGATCATCTGGATACTTTAACCATTCATGGTACACATATGGACCGACGGATCCTATCTTGATACGTACTTGATTAACGAGTGCATCAGAAATACCCAACGAACATCTAGTGGTCACACCATGAAAGGTCTCTTACATATATGGCATCAAAGCATGGAGGATCACACACAAAATCAATGATATCCTATGGTCAAATGATCAATTCCAACTATTAGGAATCACCTTTGAGTCATTCAGTATTTTTTCCAACGAATACCCATATGTCTATATGTGTTTTCCTTGCTCATGGTACATCAGGTTAAACCATTGGAACTCTAATTCCAATATACGACATTTGTTAGTCTTATAAATTATATGAATTCGACCATATTCCAAAACCAATGACTAGGAATATTTATTTTAAAAATAGTTTTTATTAGTAATATTATCTCAATATCGGACCACTCAATGTCCAATATTACTACATGACTATTCTAAGGTCGATGTCATTCTCAGCATATTTATCAAACTAATATGCATAATGACATTACCATTAACAATATTGAAATGAAAATATAGTTATTTTATTAATAAATAATAAAATATAATGTAAAATACATTAATCGGATTAGTTCTCCAAGCACCAATTCCAACAATGGGTACTCATACAAAGACATGTGTTGGTTGGTGACTGTTGAAGGAACACGATTATAATGAATATTGTTGTAAGGGCGGCTTCACCCCAAAAACACTATGGACAAGAGGATGAAATGAGCATGAACCGAACTGAATCCAGAATATGACAATGTTTGCATTCGACTCAACCATTTTATTGAGATGTATATGGACATGATCTTTTTGATATAGTACCTTGTTCTTTTAAAAATAGTTGAAGTTTAGAGTCAAGGTATTCTTTTACATTATCATTTCGTAATATTTTCATGGCCTTAAAGAACTAAGTTTTGACCATATTTGCAAAGTCAATGTAAATTTAAGGTAGTTCCGAACACTGTTTCATAAGAAATATCCAAGTAAATTGAAAATAGTCATCAATGAATAAGATAAAATATTTTTATCCTCTCATAGTAGCCATAGGTAAAGGTCTTCATATATCAGAGTAAATTAAATCAAAAGGGGCTGCAGAAATAGAATGATTATTATTAAAAGATAAAGTCGGATGTTTTCCAAGTCGACATGAGACATAATATAAGGACTGTTCTTTAACTGAATCTAAAGACTCATTATAGATTAAAGGACAAATTTTACTTAACAAAGCATGACCAGGGCGTAGATGCCACAGATGAATAGAATATGATGTAAACACAGCACATCACTGGGAGACACGGGCGAAAGAAAGATACAAAGAAGTAAGATCAAAAAGAAGTCCAACTATACGGTCTGTCCCAAGAATTTGTCCCATCTGTGGATCTTATACACGATAACCATGTAGGAAACGCTTTCTTTACACAGCAGAAGCACGTTAGGCACCCGGATCGGACTTGAAAAAATTTTATGCCCTTCTCACCAAGAGGCCGAGTGATACCAGTACCACCACTGAAATTTTTCTTCTATTTTAGATAAAATTCCAACCCCGGAACAGTCCCCGAACAGAGGCACAAAAACTATACTGTTTTGGACCTGATTCCCGCCCAACACGCTGCCAAAACAGCACCTGAAATGCGTGAATTGCTGTGATATTTCAGGTTTGATTTTTAAGGAAAAAAAGCCCCAACACATCCCTAAAAAAACCCTATATGTTTCTTAAAAATTTTGGATTAAAACGGAAACAAACATTTCCCCGTTTCACCAACGCAAGTTGCGGTAGTGAGAAAAAATAAGCCTCACTGTCGTGTAACTATGAAAAGGAATAAGATGAGTTTTGGTTCAACACTACAAATACTTCCGAGCTATATCTCGTTACCAACGGAAACTAGTGTGGGCTAGACTCACAAAATTAATCCCTAAACATTTTTTAAATTAATGTCACACTAAGGAAATCTTTTATTTTTCTTCTTGTTCTTATTATTATTTTCTCAACACTTTGAGAGAATTTGGAGAAGAAGAAGATTGAGGCTATGGTTCAAGAATGAGATTAGGCAAAAAGAAAATCCAATTTTCTTTTTATACTTAGAGTTTTAAATTTCCAAAATTAACAAACCCTCCCCTTGCCCTCCTATTGAAAATTCGGCCAAGGCTATATTTTTTATTAATTTTGTAACATCTAATTCAATTACCATAATGAAAAAGATGTTACAAAAATAAAAAGTTTAATGCCCTTAAAATTTGTAACTTACAAATTAAATCCAAGAGTTATGCAACCTAGCATAACTCACAAAGGGTTTTCAAATTTAATGCAAGAGTTTTACAACCTAGCATTAACTCACCAAGAGTTTCCAAAACCCAAGATTTGAAAATTTCAAATTTGACCTCATTAAATTATATCATATATAATTTAATATTATGCATCCAATAATTATCATATAATTATTAAAACCATATATTAACTTTTAATATATAGTTTCAAGTGTGACAAAATAATATCATTAATCATATTAATAATATTTATACATATGTGAGTATATAATTGAACTATCCAATTATACTAAATTCGCTACAGTATATTGAGTTAGCATGGGGACCAAATGGACCTACGGTTCCGAGCTCCAATAATCTCGAGATATTAATTAAGCTCTTAATTAAATATTTCGAATTATTAACTCCGGGTTATTCTACTAAGAACCCGAAGTTACACTCTCGTTGCCGCAGATAGTATATTAAGCTGAACCACGTCAGTGTTCATTGATATAGTCATTACATATGGATTAACCCTTCACGAGTATCTCGTAATTAGAGCCGGCTCATAATGTCTGTTATACCCCTCTAATTATTTTTACCTTAAGTACCATTGAATCTCTAATGAACGATTTATTCATAACCATTATGAATTTTAATCTTTCTATTCGTAATAAAAAGACTCGAGCGTTTTAACCGTTCAAGTACCGAATCAACCCTTAAGGAAGATACTCATTTACTTCTCGCAAGAATGAGTGAACTCAATGTCTATGTAAAACGTCCCTAGCTACACACAAAACTATGTCCCCAAAATACGTAGCTATTAGTCGGGACTGCTACACCAACCTCACCTTTGTAAATCAAAAGATATAGTCTGTCATGCAGGAGTTCGTAGTACACTCAGGATTAAGATCAATCCATATATGACCATCTAGTATATCGAAATGAATTTTTTTATTTAACAGATATTATAAGAAGCTCATTTCTATATGTGTCCAGTCCTATATGTCACATCATACAAGGTTATTTCATTCTCATGTCTCTACATGGACGATCTCGGATCAAGGTCGCCATACAATTATAGAATGGACCACAACTATAGATAAACCACAAACAAAGTACTTGGTTTGTTTGCTATCTATGGACTATTTTAGATTACTAACTTCAGACTTAAATCCTCTTGTGTATGACACGCATACACTAAGTCTAAAGGCACATGAGTAATCTAGGGTAAACATGATAATGTATAATATACGATATTAAATAAACACTTTGATAAATGATTAATGCATCATTTTATTTCATAAAACATAATACTATTTACATTACATGATGCTCTAGGGCATATATCCCAGCAAACCATTGGTAGAAAATATGAGTTCTAAACCAAGTTCACATAGTTAACCAACAGATATAAGATTAAATGTGAGTTTCAAAATTAGAAAGGTGTTCGGTAATGTGAGTACATAAATGGAGATTTGTCCAGATTGGCTTTGTGAGTCATCAGCAGTATAAATTGAATGAGTACTTGTGTTGGGATAGATAGAAGAAAATAACGAAGATTGTGAAGTCATGTGATTGCAGCACCAGAATAAATAAATAAAAAACAATGGGAATTACCTGAAATGGTTGATAAGGCAATAGAAGTACTGTGAGGTATTTAGAGTATCTGTATAAGGAGTGTTTCTAAGTTACTAATGGATGTAGGGGAGACATTGATTTCATTGGCAACCGCAGCAGCAATTGGAATCATAGGCTTTGAGACCTAACTAGGTCTAGGAGGACGAGTATGGCACTGTTTAATTGAATGTTTAGACAATGTGTAGTAATGATAATCCACCTTAGTAGGGCAATGAGATGCAATATGACCCTTTTTTCTTACACTTGTGACATTCAGTAAGGCTGCTTTCATTAAGAATATGAACAGGCTTGTTACATATATGACATAATTTTATTCCACCTTTAGAGAAATTTTTATTCACAGTGGCAAGCACGGCATCATCTCGAGGAGGCTTAAGTAAGCCCAGTTGGGTTTCATCAAACAGTAAATGAGAGAGAACGGTTTCCAATGTGGGCATGAGAGATTGGTGTAGTAAAAAGGCTCTGCAAGATTCAAAATCGTCAATAAGGGTCATAAGAAATTGGATTAACCTTATTCATTCATAGTGTCCATGATATTTGGTTGCATCAACAACAAAATCCATTGTTGATTATGAAAGAGCCAGATGATCCCAAACAGACTCTATTTTAGCTAGGAAATTAGTAATAGACTGACATATCTCTTGCTTCAAATTATATAAATCCTCCCATAGTTGATATTGGCTAGAGAGATCAAATGTAATGTACCTCATTTCAAGCAGATCCTATACCTCTTTGGCAGTT
>SKCR01009356.1:0-105952 GCA_019454045.1 Zanthoxylum bungeanum
GAATTAAAATCTAATTTTAATTCTTCGTCGAAATCGAATTTCGTTTAATATATCGAATATATTATTTTAATGATTAATTCCAAATTAATCTTTCTCTCTCTTCAAATAGTACTTTATCCAAGATAAAGTCTCTTCGCAATTAATCCCAGATTAATTAAGTTCGAATCATACGTCATCGGTGAATCTTCGGGAAGCGACCCAAGAGATCTCTGGATATGTTGGCAGTAAATACGGTCGTCAGACTATCCGAACACGTACGTACCAAGTACTACGTTTTTACCGATTTACAAGACAAGGTTAGCCTCTAGCAAAACGCCATGCCTACCCAATTCTCCAGAAATATTCTTACTGGAATATAAGATCTATAACATATCGGATGATCACATGTAAGGCCTGGGGCTGGAGATGTGTCTGCCCCGTACGAAACATATATCGGACATCAAGCAACTAGTCTCTTTGAATCGGATAATCATGACCTTGTCATATTATCCCGATGGTTGTAACCATTATAGAGTACTAGTTCTGTATCCTGCGCGATCATCATCTCCATATGTCTGTAGTGATACTTCCCTCTTGACATCACACCCAATACACTACAATTCTCGATAAACCTAGAAGAGGTGTACACAAAAGCTGTTAAAGCCCTGGATGACTAAAACTAAAGTCTACCGATTTTCGCAAGTATTAGCGATGCAAGTCTCAGGTTAAGACCATATGCACCTACCCTGAAGCGGACTCCCATAGACACGCAGACATACTACCAATGGGATTCCGCGGGGTCTATCCAGAGTGAAGTTGTTTTCCGTACCATCGGTAAAACACAACCTCCTACCGCACTTGCATAAGTATCCTATTCTTAAATAATGAGAACTATGCCGTTGTGCCCTCAGAACACGCACAAGTGCAGTACTAGTCTATTCCGCATTATCGATGTCCAATCTCGATAATACTACGACTAGGGATATTTAATGATTAAACCTTTATGGATTGATACTGTCTCATATCATCTCAATCCGGAACTAATCATAGGGACTTTTACCATTTACATATCAAAGTAAATAAATTACAAAACGGTAAAAGGCAATTTCATTACTACATAGTTAATTTTGTACAATAATACAATATCATTTACAAAATAGTGACGCTATAGGTCATAACTTTCTAACAATCTCCCACTTGGCCTATAGCCAGTCACTCAAGCATCTAATACCTGAACTATGTACATGTCGCTCAAACTTTTCCCGAGGAATAGCTTTCGTCAGCGGATCTGCAATGTTATCCTCTGATGCGATCTTTTCGATCTTCACATCGCCACGATGTATGATCTCTCGAATCAGATGGAATCGTCGAAGAACATGTTTGGATCGTTGATGAGACCTTGGTTCCTTAGCCTGTGCTATAGCCCCGCTATTGTCACAATACAATGGAACGGGCTCAGCTGCTAACGGAACTACTCCTAATCCAATTAGGAATTTTCGGATCCAAACCGCCTCTTTTGCTGCTTCAGCTGCTGCTATGTACTCCGCTTCAGTTGTTGAATCGGCAACAGTATATTGCTTGGAAGATTTCCAGCTCACTGCTCCGTTATTCAAACAAAATATGTACCCGGATTGCGACTTAAAGTCGTCTCTGTCGGTTTGGAAACTTGCATCGGTATACCCAGATACCTCAAGTTCTCCATCTCCATAGATTAAGAAAGCATCCTTAGTTCTTTTAAGATACTTAAGGATACTCTTAACCGCCATCCAGTGATCTTTACCTGGATCGGCCTGATATCGACTGCACATGCTCAAAGCATGGGACACATCAGGTCGTGTACATATCATGGCATACATGATCGATCGGAATGCCGAGGCGAACGGAGTCCGACTCATGTTGTCTCTCTCATATTATGTTTTAGGACACATGTCCCTAGATAGATAGACGCCATGTGATATTGGCAACAGTCCCCTCTTGGACTGATCCATGTTGAATCTCTTCAACACTTTATCAATATATGTACTCTAGGAGAGTCCAAGTAGCTTTCTAGATCTGTCCCGGTAGATCTTTATTCCTAGAATAAAAGCTGCTTCTCCCAGATCTTTCATGGAGAATTTCAATGAAAGCCAAGCTTTCACCGACGTTAACATGGGATGTCATTGCCGATAAGCAATACATCGTCGACATAAAGGACAATAAAAGTCAGTGCACTCCCACTAACCTTCTTGTATACACAAGGATCATCTTCATTTTGAATGAATTCATATTCTTTTATGATCTTATCAAAACGTTGGTTCCACGACCGCGATGCTTGCTTCAGTCCATAAATGGACCGATTTAACTTACAACCTTGTTTGCAAGTCTAGGTGCGATAAAACCGTCAGGCTGTTGCATATAAACATCCTCCGAAAGGTTTCCGTTAAGGAAAGCGGTTTTAACGTCCATCTGCCATATTTCGTAATCGTAATATGCAGCTATCGCAAGCATTATCCGAATGGATTTAATCATGGCAACGGGTGAGAAGGTTTCGTCATAATCAACTCCAAGTCGTTGACGATATCCCTTCGCTACAAGCCTAGCTTTGTATGTTTGTACGTTGCCATCCATGTCGGTCTTCTTCTTGAAGACCCATTGTAGGACACAGAAACTGGACGACGCTGTTCCGGGCTCACGGCCCGGTCGGGAATTCGAAATAACATGGAGTCGCCACCCGGTGTGAACCGGGACAAAGATTTAAGGCCGCACTCACCCCTCGCAAGGGAAGACCTCAAACCGTTGGGTTCGGAATGGTCCCTTACTTATGTCATTGTAATAAATGGATTTGTGCAATATTAACCAAGTCTACACAACATGCTTAAGAACAACCTATTAACCATGCATAAAACAACATCATACTAAACAACCTAATCATGCATAAAAAAATAAATATCATACTAAACGACTACATCATGCTTAGAAACAACCAACTAATCATGCATTAAACATCATACTAAAGAACCTAATCATGCATAGGAAAATAAATATCATAGTAGACAATTAAATCATGCTCAAGCACAACTAACTAGTCATGCATAAAACTATAACATATTAAACATAATAATCATGCATAAAGCAATAATAAACTTAAACGACTACATCATGCTTAGAAAATAAATAACGGAAATAAGATAAAATGGTGCCCTCAGGTCTTACCTTTTAAGTCGCTTTCCGAGAGTGCATTCCACGGTGCCGGAAGGGATATCATTTTGCTGTTTTCACTGGTCCGATGTTTCTACTGTTTTCACGGGTTCACAGTTTTCTCTGTTTTCACTGGTCCGCTGTTTTTACTATTTTGTCCGTTTTTACTCGTCGTTTTCTCTGTATTTCTCACTATTTTACTCGCTGTGTTTCACTGTGTCACTCGCGTTTTTCTCTGATTTTATTCACTGTTTAGGGGGCGCATTCGGGTGTAGTTTGCCGGATTTTGGTACGGTTTCCACGGGATTTTCTGGTCACTATTTTAGGCAATTTTGGGTCAGTTTCTGGACTGTTTTAGGTGTATAATGCAGTGTGATGTGCGACTATATGGAAGGGTTTTTGTGCGGCAATAGAGGGCAGTGGAGGAGGGTTATTCTCGGCGGTGAAGGGTTGTGCAGTCGGCAGTTTGAGCGTAGACTACTGGTAGGTTTGGGGCTGTATTTTGGCGTGCGTTTGAGGGGGGTTTTGACGTGAAACAAGGGGTAGTAACGTGATGGTTATGGACGCTGCATGAATAGGTTTTTGGCAGTAACGTGAAGCTTCTATCTTGGCAGTTTTGTGTGCGTGGGGCAGCTGGTTTTATGTGGCTTAGGGCTGTGTCATTTGTGAGGAACGTGCGTTGAAGGCTTGAGGTTTTGCTTAGGGTTCTCGGTTGAGGTCTGTTCGTGAAGGGCAGTTGCTGTTAAGGGCTTGTTGGGGCATGAACTGCAGGCTGGTTCTATCGAGAGGAAGAGCTGAGTTGTGTGGCTTTTGAGGGGAGTATTAGGGTTTATTCATGCAGTTTATGTGAGTGAGCTGATGGGTCTGTGTGCTATGAAGGCTATAGGGTTTGGTGCATGGGGTTGCTGGGAGCTGTGCATGAAGTGTTGATGTGCTGAATGGATAGGGACAGTGGCGTGAAGAATGATGATGGAGATGATGAAGATAGGGGCTGCTGTCTTTGTGATACGTCAACCCCCCAGAATGGTGCCTCTCTCCTTATGCGTGTCTCTTGGTGAAGGTAAGGGGCTGAGTTGGGTGGTATCTTTAGGGGCAGTGAGCTGTTGGTGAATGCAGTCAGTGAAGGGCTGTGTTGTTGATGCGTTGAGGGGTGTTTTAAGTGGCTTCGTGTTGTGGTGCCACGAGAGAGGAGATCATGCGTGGCTTATGCGTGAGCTTGTTTAACAAAGATGGGGCTGCTACGTGGGCTATGAAGGGTTGGTTAAGGTGGTCTATTTTTCTTTTTTTATTTCAGAGATTTTTTCTTTTCTTTTTTTTTCCAACCATATCATATATCATAGCATCAGTAAACAAGTGTGGACACCCAGGCGAACGGTCATTCACTAATACATCATCTTTTCAACTAGTCACCTCGATAACTACTCAGGTTTCTACTGCTAGGATCCTGTAATCAAGTGCTCGTTAGTCTAACTGAGATCAATCCATTCAGAATACCGGAAAGAGCGTGTCTTGCACTTATCGTTTCTAGGGTTTCTTCCTACAGCAAACAATGTCATCACCGGACATATGTCTAGCCACCAAAGATTTTTCCTTTCTCTGACATTCCTCTTTTCAATTGCTGGTAATTTGGGGCTTCGCCCCCATGGGTTCATTTCTGAATATTGCTGGTATTACTTTATCTACTTTCAACTTGCTTGTATTCTGCCGCTTTCTCTTTCCTTATTTGAGACCTGCGAACACAAATAAAACAATAGAATGAAAACATGCACGTGTGATGTGTAAATATGCAAGTGTAGAGGTACTCCCTTTTGTGATGGGTTGGATCCTCATTGTGCTCCTTGGCGCCATATGTCTCTGGTCGCCCTCTGCTGGTTCTCTTCTTCTGTTTAAAACCTGCAAACATAAAACAAACACAAGAATTGCAAGTATGTTACGTGTATGCATATATGCATGGATGAATTTCCTATCACGTTGGGTTAGGTCTTCCGCCAATTCCCTTGGTGACTGCTCAGTCTTCTCTTCCTCAGGATAAAACTGCTTCAATCTGTTTACATCGATCGACGCGGTGAACTCATTCTCTTTTAAATCTTACAGTCTCACTGCCCTGTTTCCCAATTTCTGAATAGCTATTCTTCCTTCTGGAATTCCCCATGTTCTGAGTGTCACTGAATATCATGGTATCAGTGTTGTCAAATATACTTATGTTGCAGAGACTCAGGCAAGTCAACGAAATGAACTTCTTTATTATCATTAAGAAAAGGTTCGAACAAATAGACAAAATCAATGTCTCTATTAATAAATGCTGGGTCACAACTGAATCAGATCTGGGAGACAAACATCTCCATAAATTGCAACTTTATTTTCCCTTGCTTTCTTCCCTTCGACCATCAATTTCTCCAGGTACAGTAGTTCTTCTTCAAATTCACTTTTCCCTTTTGCAACCCCCGTCTCATCACTGTCTGAGAAGTTTTCCCAAAGATCCTCCATTTGCTTTATTTCACTTTTACCACTGTTGCCTCGTATCCCTGTGCAAGAAGTTTGGTAGTTGTGGGTTGGGAAGACAAGATTGTCGGGTAGGCCGGAGTCGATAATGTGGGTAGTTGGAGGTTTTTTGTGTATATTGGCTTGTTCTTTTTCCGGGTTGGGTATTTTATGGGCATCAATGAGGTCTTGGATTTCGTGTCTAAGGCGGGTGCAGTCGTTAGTTTCATGACCCATCTGCTGATGAAAGTAACAGTAAAAGTTTAGGTTAAGGTAGCGTGACACATGGCTTGGAAGTGGTTTAGGCTCTAAGGGATATATGAATCCTTGCCTTTTCAGCTCTTTAAATATCTCTGACAAAGGTTTACCAAGATTGGAGAATTGTCTATTTCTGATAGGGGTAACCCCAGAGGGAGTGGGCTTGGTCCTTGAAGGTTTCCCAATGGTTTTTCATTCTGGTTGCAACACTTCTTGTTATTGGCTACAGGGGATACAATCAAACTGACGGTCTCTTGACGAGTCTCTCTGGTTTCCTAACCCAACGGGAATCTATGATGGATTTTAAGACACAAAAGGGTTAACATGATGCGTGTATGCATGAGTGCATGTCATGTATGCGATGTATGAAATAAATGAGCTTATAAAATAATTTGCACTAATTGGCCTATTATCATTTTAAAGTGTTCAATCATATTATTGCGCGGTGCAAACTTGTCTCAGTTGAAATGGCCCAACAAGTTTATACTTTTGCGATACATGGCTAAACAACTTCAAATGATAAGAGGCCCAAATACAAAATGGCCCATTGACATTTTAGAAACTTTTGACCCAATTGTCAAAGGACACGAACTCGTTCCAGTTTAAAAGGCCCAACCAGTTCATATCTCTTGACAAAAGTACAATTGAATCCAAATAACGATGGTCCAAAACACAAACATTACAAGATAATTCAAGCATAAAACAATAATTTCTACATAATGGCCCATCAATATTTCAGAAGCTTTGGGCCTAATTGTCATAAGATACGAACTCGCCCCAGTTTAAATGGCCCAGCAAGTTCGCATTTCTGATAAAAAGTCCAACTGCCTCCAAATGGAAATGGTCCAAAACACAAGCATAATCAAACATTTTCTAAGGGTCATGCGACTAAGGTTCACATGTAGGCTTTAGGAGTGTAAAAAAAAGCTCTCGCTGACGAAGGGTTGTTCACAACTAGGACTCCCCACTCAAGGGTTCAAACGACCAAGTGAACGCACCTTTTTTTATACCTTACGATACATGCCAACGAGTTACGGTATGTGATTAACTGTCGAATGGACTTCCCGTTGTAGATTCCCCAGAGGGAGGGTGGAGCAAGGCTCACTTAAGTACCCAAGCCTCTTAGGCTCTTATCGCTTGGTGACAGGAATAAACAACGAGTCCTCCAAACTAGTCTATCACATGAGATGATCATCTAGGTGCCTTCACAGCTTTTCCTTATAGAAAGGTAGTGAGTGAAGGAAGACACCAAACCATCACCTAGTTCTAACAATGCCTTTAATTAAACTCCTTAAACCCACAGTAAACATGGTTAATTAAAACACAAATCCAAACATTACAAGACATATTTCGAGGCCGATTCTCTATCCCCAGTGGAGTCGCCAGACTGTAGGACACAGAAACTGGACGACGCTGTTCCGGGCTCGCGGCCCGGTCGGGAATTCGAAATAACATGGAGTCGCCACTCGGTGTGAACCGGGACAAAGATTTAAGGCCGCACTCACCCCTCGCAAGGGAAGACCTCAAACCGTTGGGTTCGGAATGGTCCCTTACTTATGTCATTTGTAATAAATGGATTTGTGCAATATTAACCAAGTCTACACAACATGCTTAAGAACAACCTATTAACCATGCATAAAACAACATCATACTAAACAACCTAATCATGCATAAAAAAATAAATATCATACTAAACGACTACATCATGCTTAGAAACAACCAACTAATCATGCATTAAACATCATACTAAACAACCTAATCATGCATAGGAAAATAAATATCATACTAGACAATTAAATCATGCTCAAGCACAACCAACTAGTCATGCATAAAACTATAACATATTAAACATAATAATCATGCATAAAGCAATAATAAACTTAAACGACTACATCCTGCTTAGAAAATAAATAACGAAAATAAGATAAAAGGGTGCCCTCAGGTCTTACCTTTTAAGTCGCTTTCCGGGAGTGCGTTCCACGGTGCCGGAAGGGATATCATTTTGCTGTTTTCACTGGTCCGATGTTTCTACTGTTTTCACGGGTTCACTGTTTTCTCTGTTTTCACTGGTCCGCTGTTTTTACTGTTTTGTCCGTTTTTACTCGCCGTTTTCTCTATTTTTCTCACTATTTTAACTCGCCGTTTTCACTGTTTCACTCGTGATTTTCTCTGATTTTATTCACTGTTTAGAGGGCGCATTCGGGTGCAATTTTGCGGGATTTTGGTATGGTTTTCACGGGATTTTCTGGTCACTGTTTTACGGCAGTTTTGGGTCAGTTTCTGGACTATTTTGGGTGTATAATGCAGTGTGATGTGCGACTATATGGAAGGGTTTTTGTGCGGCAATAGAGGGCAGTGGAGGAGGGTTATTCTCGGCAGTGAAGGGCTGTGCAGTGGGCAGTTTGAGCGTAGACTACTGGCAGGTTTGGGGCTGTATTTTGGCGTGAGTTTGAGGGGGGTTTTGACGTGAAACAATGGGTAGTAACGTGATGGTTATGGACGCTGCATGCATAGGTTTTTGGCAGTAACGTGAAGCTTCTGTCTTGGCAGTTTTGTGTGCGTGGGGAAGCTGGTTTTATGTGGCTTAGGGCTGTGGCATTTGTGAGGAACGTGCGTTGAAGGCTTGAGGTTTTTAGGTTTTTTCTCGGTTGAGGTCTGTTCGTGAAGGGCAGTGGCTGTTAAGGGCTTGTTGGGGCATGAACTGCAGGCTGGTTCTGTCGAGAGGAAGAGCTGAGTTGTGTGGCTTTTGAGGGGAGTATTAGGGTTTATTCATGCAGTTTACGTGAGTGAGCTGAGGGGTCTGTGTGCTATGAAGGCTATAGGGTTTGGTGCATGGGGTTGCTGGGAGCTGTGCATGAAGTATTGATGTGCTGAATGGATAGGGACAGTGGCGTGAAGAATGATGATGGAGATGATGAAGATAGGGGCTGCTGTCTTTGTGATACGTCAACCCCCCAGAATGGTGGCTCTCTCCTTATGCGTGTCTTTTGGTGAAGGTCAGGGGCTGAGTTGGGTGGTATCTTTAGGGGCAGTGAGCTGTTGGTGAATGCAGTCAGTGAAGGGCTGTGTTGTTGATGCATTGAGGGGTGTTTTAAGTGGCTTCGTGTTGTGGTGCCACGAGAGAGGAGATCATGCGTGGCTTATGCGTGAGCTTGTTTAACAAAGATGGGGCTGCTACGTGGGCTGTGAAGGGTTGGTTAACGTGGCTGGCAGTCTTTGCGTTAAGGGGCCGTTTAGGGTTATTTGGTTAGGTGAGGTAGCTGCGAACTGTGATGGTTTGGAAGATGTATGAGGGCAGTGAGGGTTTCAGTGTGAAGGGGTTGTTAGGCGTCGATTGGAGTGTGTTTGTTGAATGAAGGCTAGGGTTTATTTGAGTTAAAAGGCCGAAGTGTCTAGGGGGAGAGCTGAGGGTATGTTTTTATTGTATTATTTTTGGTTCAGTGTCTTTGCCGTAGGAATGAGCTAGGGGTGTGTGGAGTGTTGTTAGGGTTTATATGGTTCTTTGAGAGAGGGGGAGAGACAACATGGGTGCTTATGGGTAGTAGCATGGGCGATGGTATGGGTTGTCTGGAGGGTGCAGGTGAATAATGGTTGTATGGGTGAAATATGAGTATTGCATGGGTGTTAAGGGAAGATGGGTTTGCATGGAGGGTGCATGGCTTTTTGTTGCTTGTTTGCTTTGTGAATTGGGAGAAGATGAGATTCACGCATGGTGTAGGAATGGGTTTCTCTGTTTGTTAGTTGTTTTTTTGTTATTTTATGATTTGATGAATTAGTGGGTTTTGTTGATGTTGTTTATTTTATTGTTTATTTGGTTTAAGTTTGTGTGTGTGTGTGTGTATGTTCACGTGAATGATGGATTTGTTTTATTTTGTTTGCTTTGTTTATTTTTATTGTGTTTGATGAATTGGAATTGGAATGGGTTTTGGTTTATGTTTGGTTAGTATTTTTTATTTGTTTGATTTTCTTTGAATTTGTTTAATGGTTGGTATTTTTTTAATGGCTTAATTTTAGTTTGAATTTATTTATTGGTTGGTGATTTTTATTTTGCATGGGAGTTGAAGGGTCAAAGGGGTAGGCTTTAAAGTTCGGGGCGAGAATAAATTTTGATACAAAGGCTCAACGAGCAAATCCCGAGGTTAAGCGAGCGAACAAAAATCCAACAAAACATCAATTCTTGACTTTTCCCTTCCGTCGTCCGTTTCCCGCGACTCCCGCGACTTAAAAGGTGGTGCCTCCATACGAGGCTCATCATTGGGCTGGTATGCAAAAATGCAATGCCTACACCCATTTGCATCCAATAGGCTTTACGCCTTCTGGTGCATCAACCAGTGTCCAAACTTGGTTGGTATACATGGAATCCATTTCGGCCTTCATGGCTTCTTGCCCTAAAGCGGATTCGATACCTTGTATCGCTTCCTCATACGTAGCCGGTTCATTATCCTCAATAAGATTAATATCTACATGAGGTGAGATCAGGAATCCATACCTCTCAGGTATTACCCGACTCTGTCCGACCTACGCGGTCCTTGTGTACTTGAAGATTGTGGTTCAGTCTCATCCCGGATGGACTGTTCATGTTCCGTTGATAATCACTGCCAAGAACAGTATCACTACGACTTTCATCGAGTTCTACTTTCCTCCCACTAAACACTGTATTTAGGAATTCCTTCTCAAGGAAAACCGCATGTAGAGCAACAAATACTTGTTCTCTTGGGGTGATAGAAGTAATATCCTTTGGTTTCCCTAGGATATCCAACGAATAGGCATTTATCTGATTTGGGTTCAAGTTTGGTACCTTCCAAACGTTTAACGTATGCCCAGCAACCCCAAATCTTCAGGAATGAGAAACCCGGTTTCTTTCCTGTCCATATCTCATATGGAGTCTGTTCAACAGACTTTGACGGAACCTTATTCAAAATAAGAACTGCACTGTTTAATGCATATCCCCAGAAGGAAATTGGCAGCTCAGTGCGACTCATCATCGACCTTACCATGTCCAACAAGGTACGGTTTCTCCGTTCGGACACACCATTTAATTGTGGTGTTCCAGGAGGAGTCCACTGTGAAAGAATACCATATTCTTTCAGGTAATCTTGAAACTCATTACTTAAGTATTCGCCACCACGGTCCGACCGTAATGTCTTAATACTCTTGCCTGTTTGTTTTTCAACTTCGTGTCGAAACTCTTTGAATTTCTCAAAAGTTTCCGACTTGTGCGTCATTAGATACACATAACCGTAACGTGATGCATCATCGGTAAAGGTTACGAAGTATCGATATCCACCTCTAGCCTGGCTAGACATAGGCCCACAAACGTCACTATGAACGAGGGCTAATAGTTCAGTGGCGCGTTCACATTTACCGCTAAAAGGTGATTTAGGCATTTTGCCTAATAAGCAAGATTCGCAGACGTCATATGAATTTGTATCAAATCCGTCCAAGTACCCACTCTTCGAAAGTGCGGATATGCGAGTCTTGTTAATGTGTCCCAGACGACAATGCCACATATAAGTTTCATCCTTTGGATCACTCTTTTTAAGCCTTTTGTTTGTTACTTTTATGTAGGAGATTCATTTATATTCAAAATATAAAGACCATTATTTGCAACTGCAGTGCATATTTCTGCATCATTTTTATATAAATAACACCCAGTGTTTCTAAATACAAAAGTGTACCCATATTGGGTTAACATAGATACAGATATAATATTCCTAGTCAAACTAGGTACATAATAACAGTCATTTAGTTTAAGTACATGCCCCGAGGGCAGTTCTAATACAAAAGTGCCCACGGCCAAAATAGCAACAGGAGTTCCGTTTCCAACTCGTAGATCAATCTCCCCTGAAGCCAGTGTCCTGCTGTTCTGCAGATCCTGCACATCAGTACATATATGAGAACCACAACCAGAATCAAAAATCCAATTTTTAAAACTAGAAGTAGCCATGTTTATATCAATAACAAACATACCAGAGGTCGGTGCCTTGCCCGCCTTGATCTCCCTTATGAGCGCCTTGTTCATGCGGCAGTCACGCTTCCAGTGACCTCTTTTGCCGCATTTAAGGCATATGTCTTGTGACTTGTCCTTCGGCTTCCCAGAAGCCATCGACTTCTTGGCCTTGCCCTTGTTCTTATGCTTCCTCTTTCTCACCCCTCCAGTTTCCTTGGGCCTAGCCCTTGGCGTCTGAGAGGTCGATGCAAAGTGCGCCTCGCGCTTGTTGCCTTTAAGAAGCTCTTTCTCTGACTCCTTAAGAATGGACAATAGCTCTCCAAGAGTATCGTCCGTATCCATCAACTTGTAGTTGATGATAATCTGCTTCCAAGTATCGGGAAGTGACTGTAAGAGCATGTCTATAGTCAGCTCAGCCTCCAAGACTATTCCCATCTGGCTAGCTCATCAATGTCGGCTATCATTTGAGTCTCGTGGGCCTCAACTGAAGCACCATCAGTCATACGGGAGCGAAAGAGTTTCTTCACCAACTCATACCTCTCCATCCGCTTATTAGTGCGGTGAAGATCCTTTAGTCTAGCCATCATATTATAAGGATCCAAGTCCCTATTCTAGCGACGAAAGTGTTGAGTCTGGAAGCAAGCATGATCGACTGAGTTGTGTCACAATCATCGCTATGAGTTCTCCATAACTCCAGCTCAAGTGGCTCAGTGGGCTTCGGCCCGAGAGGTCTCTGTATGGTGTATAGCAGCCTCTCTGCCCCAAAGACTATCCTCAGGTTCATTTCCCAGTCAGCGAAGTTCGTGCCCTTAAATACATTATCACCTATGATTATGTCTCGGACATTTCCTTTGTTTGCCATCTTAACTACGATAGTCCAACTATCTAGTTAACGATATATTGGTACAGTCAAACTGTTACAAGAAAAATAACATTATATTAGTCCAACTAATGTTAAAATATTGACGAAATTTTGTAAGCGCGTAAAGCTAAGTATCTGAATGAAATTGCAAATTCAATACTAGCCTCCCACTATTTTCTACAAGTCTCTAACCCTCTGTCGAGTACTCGGGAAATCCAATTTCCTAGTGGGCTAGGATCCCGTTAAATAACACACAACCTTGACTTTGGCCAACAAGTTGTATGATATTTAACTAGGTAGATCTCGAAGATCAATTGGATCCCATCCAATTCCTAGATCCGGTAGATGGACATCCAAGTCCGAAACATATATATCTAATACATATGTCAATGTATCCAATACATTTTCCTAACCTTTTTCCTCTGAATCAACTAAGTCTTGGCTTTGGCACAACAAACTTAATGATTCCAGTTAAGCGGGACCCATTGACATGGAAAGTTTCGTAATCAATGTCGATGGACAAGAAGTGATCTTGACTTTGGCCAACAAATCACAACTTGGACAAGACACCGATATGGAACAAAACTCTCATGATTCAAACACATCCTCAATTGACAAAGGTCTTGACTTTGGCCAACAAACCAATGCCAATTTCGGATCTTGAGAAAGAATCACTCAACGGAAGGAAAATCGCTTAATATTGTTGAGGGATTTTCGCGTAATTGGCAACCAATTAATTTATCTTTGTTAGGTCTCATCATCATACACCCTTAAGCATGCTTCTAAAACATCATAAAGCACGTAAAATAAAATAATAGTGATATGCGGATGGATATATAACAATTTGTTCCTAGAACAAATCACTCCATTTCCTCTCCCCGGCTAGCACTATTCTACTTCTACCCAATTACATAATACAATAAGAGAAACCTCATTTACATTGAGGGGAATTAGGTGAGAAGAGAATACAAAGAGATAATAAGAGAAAGGCTGGACACGCAGGTCCAATTAATAAATTCTGAATTTACAATAATTTCTAAAATTACCCTTCCCTTCTAATATTCATCCGATATACACTATTCATTCATCACATTCACATTCATTCATTCAAGGCATGTTATACAACCAATCTAATCCAATTAATTAGTCTTTATTAGGTGACAATCCAATGTTCAATCAATGGTTTGCTTTTGCGCGAGTCCAACTCGTTTTTGAGAATAAGTACTTGTAGTACGAATTCATGAATTATATCGAACTACTCGTCAAATCCAATTTAAGTCGTATTCAATACTAATCCTTATATTTAATTCCAATTAAATATTTACACTTTTATTGTGCTTTTATGACTTAGATTCCAAATCTAATCTTATCGGGTCTCAAAGCCCAACTAACATCCAATGTCCGTTTAATTAAAGTCCGATGGGCTTTCAATTGATTTTCTTTAGGCTTGGGCTTTGGTCAGTGTGGGTCAAACCCAATTATCAAGCCCAATAAGGAATCACCCTCATTTGCCATAAAATCAATATCAAGCCCATAAGGCCCAATTAAACATAAAAGCCCATTTATTACATTTGGACTTAATGGAGTGATTTAGGCCCAATTTTGGATCCAATCCAATTTGCCCAAATCTACTTGGTCCAACCAAGCCCATTATGCCCAAATATAATAGTTTTAGGCCCAATTTAAATTAAGCCCAATTAATCAAATTTTAAAATTCCAAATTTTGTAACTTAATTAATTAAGTGTAATATCATGATTAATCCTTTAAATCAATATTTCCAAAATATCAAATTAATCCATAATCATATTTTTATCTTAAATACATGTCCAACATTATTTAATCAAAAAATCAAGTCCCTAATCTTCCATTAAGCATTCGGCCATGGTGATAAAATGGTTCCGATTTCGTTTTTCAATCCGATCAAATTACAAATCGTCATTCCATATTGTTTCAAGTCATCCAATGATCTTAAAATCAAAAAATCATCAAGTCCATTGCTTACATGTGATTCGGCCAAGCCACTTTTGGGTTGAAAAATTAATCCAATTTATTTTCCATGAAATTGATGATGTATAACATTAAGTAAAATACATCTAAGCATATTTAATCAAACAATTTCATCAAATCATGCTTCATCCAATTTTCCCCAAATTTTACCCTAATATATTTTCATGCTCTTTAGGCTTGATACCATTGTTGGAAATTCTAATCCATGTCCCAAGATCAAAAGAGCAAACAATATATATAAATGAATGAACAATATTGAAGTATGCGGAATCATACTCACAAAGATCGGAATGCGGATGCGTTGATGAAATGAAAACTTCTCCTTTGTGCAGTGAGGGTTTCGGCCAAGGTGAGTGAGGAAGCTCGAAGCTTTCTTTGATCCTTCCAAGCTCAAGAATTAGTTTCCCATAACACCTTTGTATGATCCCTTGAAGGTGCTAGCCTTGTATGTGATTTATAGTTCCAAACAAAAACACTTTCTTCAAGTTTTTGCAACAAAAAACGAAAATGGAGAGCTGTGAAACCTTCACAGTTTCGGTCACTTGAGAGGAGAGGGAAGATGAAGTGGTTTGTAATGATTTACCAAAAACCTTTTTATATTTATTTCAAAAATAAAATATAATAAATCAAATACCAAAATTGGTATATGATAAGGTCAAAGGTCTATCACTTTAACTTGGAGTGTAATTCACTCTAACTTGGAGTGTAATTCACTCAAATGGAGTGTAATTCACTCTTCCATCAAAACCCATCATCATAAATTAAAACAATGACAATTGATGTGATGGTTGATGTGACATGTGGACCCCACTCGATTCTAAATGCGAGTGGGCCCGCAAACACTCCCGGGCTCGGGTTCGATAATTCTGAATTAGCGAACTTCCATCGCGACGTTAATTAAATCAAATTTAATTATATAATTGTGCCTAGCAAAATTACTATTCACGTCGCTAACGAATTAATTCCAAATTAAATCGTTTGCCCGAATTAAAATCTAATTTTAATTCTTCGTCGAAATCGAATTTCGTTTAATATATCGAATATATATTTTAATGATTAATTCCAAATTAATCTTTCTCTCTCTTCAAATAGTACTTTATCCAAGATAAAGTCTCTTCGCAATTAATCCCAGATTAATTAAGTTCGAATCATACGTCATCGGTGAATCTTCGGGAAGCGACCCAAGAGATCTCTGGATATGTTGGCAGTAAATACGGTCGTCGGACTATCCGAACACGTACGTACCAAGTACTACGTTTTTACGATTTACAAGACAAGGTTAGCCTCTAGCAAAACGCCATGCCTACCCAATTCTCCAGAAATATTCTTACTGGAATATAAGATCTATAACAGGCGTAGTATACCGCAGTATAGTGTATATATATATCGATCCAATATCGGATGATCACATGTAAGGCCTGGGGCTGGAGATGTGTCTGCCCCGTACGAAACATATATCGGACATCAAGCAACTAGTCTCTTTGAATCGGATAATCATGACCTTGTCATATTATCCCGATGGTTGCAACCATTATAGAGTACTAGTTCTGTATCCTGCGCGATCATCATCTCCATATGTCTGAAGTGATACTTCCCTCTTAACATCACACCCAATACACTACAATTCTCGATAAACCTAGAAGAGGTGTACACAAAACCTGTTAAAGCCCTGGACGACCAAAACTAAAGTCTACCGATTGTCGAAAGTATTAGCGATGCAAGTCTCAGGTTAAGACCATATGCACCTACCCTGAAGCGGACTCCCATAGACACGCAGACATACTACCAATGGGATTCCGCGGGGTCTATCCAGAGCGAAGCTGTTTTCCGTACCATCGGTAAAACACAACCTCCTACCGCACTTGCATAAGTATCCTATACTTAAATATATGAGAACTATGCCGTTGTGCCCTCACAACACGCACAAGTGCAGTACTAGTCTATTCCGAATTATCGATGTCCAATCTCGATAATACTACGACTAGGGATATTTAATGATTAAACCTTTATGAATGATACTGTCTCATATCATCTCAATCCGGAACTAATCATAGGGACTTTTACCATTTACATATCAAAGTAAATAAATTACAAAACGGTAAAAGGCAATTTCATTACAACATAGTTAATTTTGTACAATAATACAATATCATTACAAAATAGTGTCGCTATAGGTCATAACTCTCTAACAGATTCCTAGAGGGAGGGTGGAGCGAGGCTATCTCAAGTACCCAAGCCTCTTAGGCTCTTATTGTTGGATAATATGACCCATAGCGTCACTATTTGCACAGATCATTGTGTTGTTGTAGCAAATAACTATGTAATAAGGAAATTGCACTCTCATCATTGTGATTAGATCACCATAGATATATAAATGAAGAGAGGTCCCTATGATTAGTTCCTGGATTGAGATGATATGAGACAGTATTAGTCCACGAAGGATTAATCATTAAATATCCCTAGCCGTAGTATTATCGAGACTGGACATCGATAATGCGGAATAGGCTAGTATTGCACTTGTGTGCATTGTGAGGGCACAACGACATAGTTCTCATATATATAAGTATTGGATACTTATGCAAGTGCGATAGGAGGTCGTGTTCTCCGATGGTACGGGAAACAGCTTCGCTCTGGATAGACCCCGCGGAATCCCATTGGTAGTATGTCTGCGTGTCTATGGGAGGCTGCATCAGGGTAGGTGTATATGATCTTAACCTGAGACTTGCATCGCTAGTACTTGCGACAATCGATAAACTTTGGTTTTGGTGGTTGGGGGACCTAAACTGGTTCTGTGTTCACCTCTTCTGGGTTTATCAGGAATCGTAGTGTACTGGGTGTGATGTCAAGATGGAAGTGTCACTTCAGACATATGGAGTTGATGATCACGCAGGATACAGAACTAGTGCTCTATAAAAGGTTGCAACCGTCGGGACAATATGACTAGGTCAGTATTGCCCGATTTAAAGAGACTATTTGCTAGATGTCCGATATATGTTTCGTACGGGGCAGACACATTTCCAGCCCCAGGCCTAACATGTGATCGTCCGATACTGGATCGATATACGCAATACAATACAATTGTATACTACGCTTGATATAGATCTTAATATTCTTATTAGGATATGTCCGAGAATTGGGTAGACTTGGTGCTTTGCTAGGAGTCGACCTTGTCTCGTAAATCGGTAGAACGTAGTACTTGGTACGTACGTGATTCGGATACTCCGACGACCGTATTTACTGCCAACTTATCCGGAGATCTCATGGGTCGCTTCCCGATAATCCACCGATGACGCACAACTCGCACTCTTGAATAATCTGGGATTATATAGAAGAGAGAGAGGAAATTAATCTAGGATTAATTACGGAGATATTTTATCTAGGATAAAATATTGTCTAGAGAGAGATAACGATTAATTTGGAATTAATCAATAAAATAATATATTCGATATATTAAACGAAATTAGATTTCGACGCGGAATTAAAATTAGATTTTAATTCGGGCGAACGAATTAATTTAGAATTAATTCGTTAGCGACGTGAATAGTGAATTCGCTAGGCGTAATCATTTAATTACGACGCGACGGAAAAATCATTAAATTGGAATTAACGAACCCGAGCCCGAGTGTGATTGCGAGCGCATTCGTATTTCGAATTCGAGTGCGGCGACGCAAGTCCACATCAAGCGTCAAATCAAAAGTCACTTTGAGTGATTGATTGATTTGATTAATTGATTGAGTGAAAGACACTCAACATGTCACTTTATTAAAGTTGATATAACTTGATGGACATTGATATTTGAGTGTGGAACACTCAAGCTTATTACATTCAATTTATTTGACTTTTTGAAAGTTAAAATGAATTGGAAAATCATTTAATATTTTTGAAAATATATAAACAAATGATTTACAACTTTTGTAATAACTTAACACATTTCTTTCTCTCTCATTTTGCTCTCTTCTCTCACGCCCAAAACAGAAACATTGGGACTGGTTTTGAACCAGAAAAACGTGAGCTTTAAGGGAAGCTAGAGTGGGTTTTCATGGTGAAAATTCAAGTGCTAGCACACTTACGAGTCTTGCGAAGGTGGTAGGGAGGTTCGCCCATGAGCCGGGATCCATCGGACGAAGCTCGGAGCTCCGTTTCTCAGATCAAAATTCTGATTTGGTGGACAGTGGACTGTTGCAGGGCGTGAGCAAGGCAGTGCGTTTTTCGGCCTTCATTCGTCTCCAAATCGACTCAACCGATCGATGTGAGTATTCCGCTATCTCCATTGATGTATTCATGCATGATTTTTTATTGCTTGTTTGATCTTGGGACCTTAATAAAAACCAACAATGGCATCAAGAGCTTAGGTTCAAGCATGAAATTTGTAGGGCTTAAAATTTGGGTAAATGTGATTTGAGCATGATTCGAATAAATTGATTGTTTGAGTATGCTTATAACATGTTTAATTTCATTTTGGTTGGACCAATTTGTTGAAAAATGATTTGGAATTATTTTCCCCAAATACTTTACCTTGGCCGAATGGTATATTGATTTTGGATTCTTGGAATTTTTGAATTTTGATTCATTTGATGAGTTAGAATCATTTAGGTTGATGTTAATTTGAATCGAATTGGATTGGATTTGGAATTGAACAAAAACCCCAAAATCTTCATGTTGGCCGAATAGGTTTATTGCCCTAATGTCTTGGTGTTTTTGGTTTTGTGACATTGGATGTGTATGAAATCAAATTGGATGGTGATTTTATGTCGATTGTAGGTTCGATTGGATCGAAACCGAATCGGCACAAAATCACTCCTTGGCCGAGAACATAAAAGCATGTAAATGGGTTTGATTTTTCATTTTGTGTGTTGGACATATGATAATGAATTTAGTATGATTAATTGGACTAATTTAGTGTTTTGGAAATGTTGATTTAGTTGAATAATCATGTAATGCACTTTTGGTAATTAAATTGTGAAAATTGGATTTTTGGATTTAATTATTTGGGCCTAATTTTGGAAATTGGACTTTAAAGTTGTATTTGGGCCTATTGGACTTGATTTATCAAGTTTGGTTTAGGCCAAGTGGATTGGATCCAATTGGGCCTAAAACCTTAACCATAAAGCCCAAATGCGACTTAATGAACCTTTAAAGTTTAATTGGGCCTAATGGGCCAAGATTGATTTATGGGCTTATGGGGTAAATCCCGGATTGGACTTTGGTTATCGGTTTGACCCGAGTTGACCAAAAGTCCACGCCTTAAGAAATCAATTAAAAGCCCATTGGACTTTAATTGAATTGACGTTGGACGTTAATCGGTCTTTGAGATGCGTTACGATTAAATTTGGAATTTAAATCGTGAAAGGTTTATTAACAAAGTGTAATGTTTAATTTGTTATTGAATAGTGAATTAGTATTAAGTACATGTTAAATTAGATTTAATAATGTAGTTTAATTTAATTCATGAATTCGTACTTTAAGTACTTATTCGCAAAAACGAGTTTGACTCGAACAAAATCAAATCGTTGTTTGAACATTGGATGATCACTTAATTATCAGATTAATTAATTTGATTATATTGATTGATAGCATGCTTATGTGTGTGAATACGTGGTTGTGTTGAATGAATAATGAATATCGGATGGATATTAGATGGGTGGGCAATTTTAGAATTGTTGTAATAAATTCGATTTATTAAATTGGACATGCGTGTCCAGCCTTTCACCTTCGTTCTCTTGTATTCTCTTCTCACCTATTCCACTCTATGTATATGAGGTTTCTTTAGAAGTGTAGTGTAACGGGTAGTAGTAATACTAGTGCTAGCTTGAGTGAGAAAGGGAGAGATTTGATCTAGGATCAATGTGTAAAGTATCCATCCGCATATCATTATTGTTTATTTTCATACTCGCTTTATTATGTATTTAGAATGCATGTTTAAGGGTGTATGATGATGAGACCTTAACAAAGATAATTAAATTGGTAGCCAATTTGCACGCTAAAAACCCTCGTTCTATATTAAGCGATTATCCTTCCATTGAATGATTCTTGTTCAAGATCCAATTGGCATTGGTTTGTTGGCCAAAGTCAAGACCTTGTCAATTGGATGTATTTGAATCATGAGGGTTTTGTTCCACATCGGTGTCTTGTCCAAGTTGTGATTTGTTGGCCAAAGTCAAGATCACTTCTTGTCCAACGACATTGATACGAAACTTTCCTTGTCAATGGGTCCCGCTTAACTGGAGTCATTAGGTTTGTTGTGCCAAAGCCAAGGCCTAGATGATTCGGAGGATAAGGTTAGGAAAATGTATTAGATACATTGGCATAAGTAATATGTTTAAGACTTGGATGTCCACCTAACCGGATCTAGGAATTGGATTGGATCCAATTGATCTGTGAGATCTACCTAGTTAAATAGCATACAGCTTGTTGGCCAAGTCAAGGTTGTATGTTATTTAATAGGATCCTAGCCCACTAGGAAACACGGTTTCCCGAGTACTCCACAGAGGGTTAGAGGCTCGACGAAAAATAGTGGGAGGTAAGTATTGAATTTGCAACAATCGTTCAATTACTCGCTAAACACGCTCATTTATATTTTACTCGTCGTATTAATCAAAAGTATTAGTTGGACTAATATTTATGTTGTTTTAAAAATATATATATAGTTGGACTATATACAACTTATTCAATATATAGTTGATTTTATAATTGGATTATAGTAATCAATATAATTGAATTAAAATGATAGTTGATTTTATAATTGGATTATAGTAATCAATATTAAATTATAGTTGATTAAATAATTGGATTATTGTAATCATTATAATAAATAGTACCTTATTAAAATTGATTAAATAGTTGGACTATTAAAATCAAGAAAGAATTGAAAGGTTGAATATTTAAAATATATAATCCTTGGGGTTAATGTTTTAAATGATTTAATTTTCAATTGGGAATTAATAATAGGTTAATTTATTTGATAAAATAACTTATATGACTAAGCCCATAATTAAGCAAATAGTAGAGCATAAAATCTTTGGAAGATTTATGTGATGTGATTTAATTTTAATTACTTATAATATCTTATAAAAAATCTATCATTAGATTTAAAAGTAAATAGTAAAGTTTGCAATTGGGCATGTAGCACAAGGTGCACATCGTTTCGATATTCCGAAACCCAGGCTTGGCCAAAGGTTTGTGAAATATTAATTGACATATCCCAAAGTGACTACCATTTGGATATGGAAGACACGAAGGAATTAAAGAAAGGGCGAGGCTCTAACTTTAAAAATATTTGTCAAAGTTATGTTCACAACTAGTATTAAATAGATTTTTTAATACTTAGTGTGGTACATAAAATATATGTATTGATGTTCAGAATCCGCTATGAGCTGGATACTGACTTCAAGCCGAGATTTCTCTGCAAATCGGAAAACGGGACGAAAGTCGCTGTTTCGACCGCAGATACCTAAATTTAGGAACTACCCTTCGGGTATGTACTTAAATTAGGAACTGTTATAATGTAACTAGTTTGACTAGAGATATTATCTCTATATCAGTGTTTAATCCATTCTGGATAAACCTTTATATTCTAGAACACTATGTGTTTCATTATATAAAGATGATACTGAGATAAATACATTAGATGTAAATAACAGAATTTATATTTTGAATATAAATAAAATCTCAAACATATAAAATGACAAATAAATAGCTCAAATTGATTTGATCAATAGAGACTTATTTGTGGCATTGTTGTCTAGGACACAATTAAAGAAGACTCGTATATCTACACTTTTGAAGAGTGGGTACTATGACTGATTTGACTATTCAAATAAGGTCTGCGAATCTAGTTTGTTAGGTGAAGTACCTAAAATACTATTTACTTTTGTAATAGTAAAAGTGCCACCGATCTGTCAGCCCTATTCATGGTGAAGTATGTGGGCCCATATCTAGCTGGACTAGATGTGAACATGAATGTTTCGTGACCTTAACGGATGTAGCATCACGTTATGGTTTTGTGTTTCTTTTGAAGAATACAAATCGGAAACTTTAAAGTTTCGACACGAAGTAAACAAACAGATCGGCTATAGTATTATTCCACCACGGTAAGACCGTATTGGAAAATACTTAAGCAGTAAGTTTCATATATACATGAAAGATTACGGTATTCTTTCATATGAGGACTCCTCTCAAGACACGTCTGTTAGACGGTGTGTCCGAACTAAAACCGAATTTTGTTGGACATGATTAGGTTTATCACGAGTCGCTCTGAGCTACTATTTCCTTCTACAGGATATGTATTTACAGTGCAAAACTTATTTAGAATAAGGTTCCATGAAGATCTGTTTGACAGATATCATATAGGATATGAACAGGAAAGAAACAGGGTTTCTCATTCCTGATAATTTGGGTATGCCAGGCATAACGTTTGGATGATACCAAACTAAAAGACCCATTGGATAAGTGCCAATATAGGTTATCCTAAGGGAAACCATAAGTATAGTACTTATAAATCTCACATGAGAACAATTTGATTGTTGCTCACCATGCGGTTTTCCTGAGAGGAATACCGATATCCAGTGGTCAGTGGGAGTATAGTGATACTCGATGAAAATCGGAGTAATACTGTTCAAGGCACGAAGTCCTTAATGGAACACAAACAGTTCATCAATAATGAATCTGTACCATTAATCTTCAAATACACAAGAACTTCGTAGATCGGATAGAGTCAGAAAACAACCTAGGGTATGGGTTTCTGATCTAACCTCATAAAGATGTCAATCTTATGAAGGTATATCCACCGACTACATTTTGAGAAAGTGATACGAGGTATCGACTCCCTATTATGGCAAAGTGCCATGAGTCCGAAATGGATTCCATGTATAACAGCTATTTCGGATACTAGTTGTTGTACCACAAGGCATTGTGCCTATTGGTACATTAAACGTCTTCAAGGAAGACATACATGGATGGCAACATACCAACGTACAAAGCTAGGCTTGTGACGGAAGGTATCGTTATCAACATCGTGTCAATAACGGTTCAACCTTTTGCTTGTTGCCATGGTAAATCCATTTTGAAGATGCTTGTTGATAACTGTATATTTCATTTATGAAATATGTCAGTACAAATCAAAATCGCTTTCCTGAAAAGGAAACCTTTTGGAGAATGTTTATAACATTCTGACGATTTTGTATAACCGACAAACAAGGTTTGCGGGTTATTCGATCCATGTTTGGATTGAAGCAAGCATAAGGTTCTTGGAACTGACGTTTTGAAATAATCATAATGGTTTATGATTTAACTAAAACGAAATAATTCTTGTGTATATAAGGAGGTTAGTGGGAGAGCGCACTGACATTGAAATTCCCATAAAGCAATTGGTGAAAGCTTGGCTTTCATAGATATTCTTTCATAGAAATTCTCCGTAGAATTCTGGGGAGTAACAACCTTTATTCAAGGAATAAAGATCTACTGGGATAGATTTGGAGTTGTTAACACTCTCTGGGAAATTGTACATTTAAAATGTACTAGTATTGTTGTCTCATACGCTTAGAGCATATGGAATCACAATCGGTTCAATCCAAGTGATAGTCACTGGATTGAAGTTAAGAACATCTGTTAGTATCTCTGAGAACTAAAGATGCTATCTTAAACTATGGAGAAGGAGAACTTGAGTGACTGGGATTACTGCAGCAAGTTTCCAAACGATTAAATACTACGGTACTATAAAGTTTGAATAACGGGACAGTGAGCTGGAAATCTTCCAAGCAAGATAACTGTTGCCGAATAAACAACAAATGCGGATTATTGCTGCAGCTGAGGCAGCAATAGAAGTCTTTTGGGTCGAAATAAATCTAATTAGATTGGATGTAGTTCTGATAGCAGCTGAGCTAGGCGTCAGCACAAGCTAAGGAATTAAAGGTCTCATCGACGATCCAGATATATACTTCTATATCATCTGATTCGTTCGGATGATACATCGTGGCGATGTGATGATCGTATAAATCGCGTCAAACGATAATCATGCAAATCAACTGACGAAAACCTTTTCTCAGTAATTTGAGCGAACCATACATAGTTCGGGTGTTGGACACTCGAGTGACTGGCTATGTGCCAAGTGGGAGATTGTTGGATAATATGACCCATAGCGTCACTATTTGCACAGATCATTGTGTTGTTGTAGCAAATTAACTATGTAATAAGCAAATTGCACTCTCATCATTTGTGATTAGATCACCATAGATATATAAATGAAGAGAGGTCCCTATGATTAGTTCCTGGATTGAGATGATATGAGACAGTATCAGTCCACGAAGGATTAATCATTAAATATCCCTAGCCGTAGTATTATCGAGACTGGACATCGATAATGCGGAATATGCTAGTATTGCACTTGTGTGCGTTGTGAGGGCACAACGACATAGTTCTCATATATATAAGTATTGGATACTTATGCAAGTGCGATAGGAGGTCGTGTTTCTCCGATGGTACGGGAAACAGCTTCGCTCTGGATAGACCCCGCGGAATCCCATTGGTAGTATGTCTGCGTGTCTATGGGAGGCCGCATCAGGGTAGGTGTATATGATCTTAACCTGAGACTTGCATCGCTAGTACTTGCGACAATCGGTAAACTTTGGTTTTGGTGGTTGGGGGACCTAAACTGGTTCTGTGTTCACCTCTTCTGGGTTTATCAGGAATCGTAGTGTACTGGGTGTGATGTCAAGATGGAAGTGTCACTTCAGACATATGGAGTTGATGATCACGCATGATACAGAACTAGTGCTCTATAAAAGGTTGCAACCGTCGGGACAATATGACTAGGTCAGTATTGCCCGATTTAAAGAGACTAGTTCCTTGATGTCCGATATATGTTTCGTACGGGGCAGACACATTTCCAGCCCCAGGCCTAACATGTGATCGTCCGATACTGGATCGATATACGCAATACAATACAATTGTATACTACGCTTGATATAGATCTTAATATTCTTATTAGGATATGTCCGGAGAATTGGGTAGACTTGGTGCTTTGCTAGGAGTCGACCTTGTCTCGTAAATCGGTAGAACGTAGTACTTGGTACGTACGTGATTCGGATACTCCGACGACCGTATTTACTGCCAACTTATCCGGAGATCTCATGGGTCGCTTCCCGATAATCCACCGATGACGCACAACTCGCACTCTTGAATAATCTGGGATTATATAGAAGAGAGAGAGAGGAAATTAATCTAGGATTAATTACGGAGATATTTTATCTAGGATAAAATATCGTCTAGAGAGAGATAACGATTAATTTGGAATTAATCAATAAAATAATATATTCGATATATTAAACGAAATTAGATTTCGACGCGGAATTAAAATTAGATTTTAATTCGGGCGAACGAATTAATTTAGAATTAATTCGTTAACGACGTGAATAGTGAATTCGCTAGGCGTAATCATTTAATTACGACGCGACGGAAAAATCGTTAAATTGGAATTAACGAACCCGAGCCCGAGTGTGATTGCGAGCGCATTCGTATTTCGAATTCGAGTGCGGCGACGCAAGTCACATCAAGCGTCAAATCAATCGTCACATCAAGCGTCAAATCAAAAGTCACTTTGAGTGATTGATTGATTTGATTAATTGATTGAGTGAAAGACACTCAACATGTCACTTTATTAAAGTTGATATAACTTGATGGACATTGATATTTGAGTGTGGAACACTCAAGCTTATTACATTCAATTTATTTGACTTTTTGAAAGTTAAAATGAATTGGAAAATCATTTAATATTTTTTGAAAATATATAAACAAATGATTTACAACTTTTGTAATAACTTAACACATTTCTTTCTCTCTCATTTTGCTCTCTTCTCTCACGCCCAAAACAGAAACATTGGGACTGGTTTTGAACCAGAAAAACGTGAGCTTTAAGGGAAGCTAGAGTGGGTTTTCATGGTGAAAATTCAAGTGCTAGCACACTTACGAGTCTTGCGAAGGTGGTAGGGAGGTTCGCCCATGAGCCGGGATCCATCGGACGAAGCTCGGAGCTCCGTTTCTCAGCTCAAAATTCTGATTTGGTGGACAGTGGACTGTTGCAGTGGCGTGAGCAAGGCAGTGCGTTTTTGGCCTTCATTCGTCTCCAAATCGACTCAACCGATCGATGTGAGTATTCCGCTATCTCCATTGATGTATTCATGCATGATTTTTTATTGCTTGTTTGATCTTGGGACCTTAATAAAAACCAACACTTATCGCTTGGTGTCAGGAATAAACAACGAGTCGTCCAAATTAGTCCATCACAGTAGGCTACGAGTAGATGATTATCTAGGTGCCTTCACAGCTTTTCCTTATAGAAAGGCAGTGAGTGAAGGAAGATACCAAACCATTACCTAGCCTTAAAAGTGCATTTGATTAAACCCATTTCAACCCACTATAGGAACGGTTAACTTAAAGCACAAATCATAATATTAAAAGATATTATTTCGGGGCCGATTCTCTATCCCCAGTGGAGTCGCCAGACTGTGGGACACAGAAATTTGGTGACGCATGTTGTTCTAGGCTCACGGCCTAGTTAGGAGTACGGAGTAGCCCGCGGGGGACTAAATCGGAGAATAATAGAGTCGCCACGCGGTGTGAACCGGGAATATGATTTAAGGCCGCACTTACCCCTCGCAAGGGAAGACCTAAAACCGTTGGGTTCGGAATGGTCCCTTACTTATGCCACTTGTAATGAAATGATTTGTGCAATAATCTAACCAAGCCTAAGCAACATATATTTCCAAGGATAATTTACTCCTAAGTTCGCATGCATAAATCAAAAGTTCATCTAAGTTCACATGTAACACATTTTCTTATTTGGAAACAACCTATTTGCATATAATCTATGTCCAAATTTGCATACAACCTATTTGCATACAATATATGTCAAATTTTCATACAACCTATTTGCATACAATCTATGTCCGAATTTGCATGTATAAAGATGAATTGAAATACGGCAAGCATACAATGTCATAAGCACATTACATTTGATCATAGGCATGCTAGTAGAAAATAATTGTACAATCACGCATGAAAGCAAATCGGAATAACGGCAATCATATAACTTCATGAACATGTTGAATGTATGAACATATTGTTCTAGGCTCGCGGCCTAGTTGTGGGTAATCCTTCGTCAGCGAGAGCCTTTGTCCACACCCTCGTAAACCCGCATGTGAACCTTAGTAGAACTAATAAGAATTATTTACTTGTGCTTGTGTTTGGGAACATGGTCGTTTGGATCCATTCGGACCTTTTGTCATGAGGTATGGGCTTGTTGGGCTATTAAAACTGGGACAAGAACATATCTTATGGTGATTGGGCCAAAAAGCCTCTAAAACGCCAATGGGCCATTATATGCTTGTGTTCGGGAACATTGTCTTTTGGATCCATTCAGACCTTTTGTCATGAGGTATGGGCTTGTTGGGCCATTTAAACTGGGACAAGAACGTATCTTATGATGATTGGGCCAAAAGCTTCTAAAATGCCAATGGGCCATTATATTTTATGTTCAGGAACATTATCATTTAGATACGGTTGGACTTCTTGCCATGAGATGTGAACTTGTTGGGCCATTTAAACTGGGACGAGTTCACACCTATGACAGTTAGCCCAAAAGCTTCTAAAATGATGATGGGCCGATTTGTGTGAAATTTTTAATGAGTTGGTATATTCCTTGTATCGCATGCATCTCATTCATCTCATGCATACATATATCCTGTTAACACCTTCTATGTCTATAAAAGACATCCTAGATTCCCGTTGGTTAGTGAAGAGAGCTGACTTGTCAAAAGACCGAGCAACCACCAATAGTACCGGCAGAAAACCTAACCCAACGGGACATGAAACTCATTCATGCATGCATGAATACACGTAACGTATTTTGCATTCCTTCTTGTGTTTGTTTTGTTTTGTTTTGTATTCACAGGTTTTGAAGAAGAAAAGAGAAAGCGGCAAAGACAAGCCATTCAGAAACAACGAAGGCACAATATGAGATTCGGGTAATAATCCTAGGGCTGAGGCCCATATTGGTGTTAGATTCGGGTAGTAATCTGAGGGTTGAGGCCCACATTGGTGTTAGTTTTGGGGAGGAGTCCCAGGGTTGAGGCCCACGTGAGCTGGAGTTTCGGGAATGGATCTCAAGGGGCGAAGCCCACATTATCAGAAAATGACGGAAGAATTCTGTGGAGTGAAAAAAAAGAGAGAAAAAAAAGAAATGAAAGAATGAAAAGAAATAGACGAAAGAAAAAAAGAAGAAGACCATATCATGTTGAGTATGAAGAAGTAATCACAGAATGTGATCGAGACATCTAGATTGGTTAGACCCACCGATCTGATTCTCTGAAACGAAATCATTGAGTTTGCTCACTTAAAGAATAAGCTGCGAAAGAGCCTTGGCACACACACTAGGAGTCTAGTTCAGATCACCTATTCAGAGGATCAGAGTTGAGTGTATCAAGTACTTTGAAGGTTCTCATGTTTCGACGCGAAAGCATTCGTTGAGGATGAAGATATGTCTAGCTATCAAGATTATCTCATGAGAGGCAGTATAATATGTTGAAATGAAATAACACATCACTAGTATCAGTCTTGCCGGGTATAGCACTCTCGGGGCGCAGCCCACATATTTATCAGAATCAGTCTTGCCGGGTATGGCACTCTGGGGGCGAGGCCCACATATTTATCAGAATCAGTCTTGCCGGGTATGGCGCTCTGGGGGTGAGACCTAATTTTGTTCAGAATCAGTCTGGCCGAGTATGGCACTCTGAAGGCGAGGAACACTTTAGTTCAATATCAATTTTGCCGAGAATGGTAATCCGAGAATGGAGTAAGGTTCGAGAATGAACAAACCGAGAATGGTAATCGGAGAATGGAGCAGAGTTCGAGAATGGACAAGCTGAGAATGGTAATCCAATAATGGATCAAGGTTCGAGAATGGACAAGCCGAGAATGGCAATCCGAGAATGGAGCAAGGTTCGAGAATGAACAAGCCGAGAATGGTAATCCGAGAATAGAGCAGGTTCGAGAATGAACTAGCCGAGAATGGAGCAGAGTTCGAGAATAAATAAGCCGGGAATGGTAATCCGAGAATGGAGCAAGGCTCGAGAATGGACAAGCCGAGAATGGAGTAAGGTTCGGGAATGAACAAGCCGAGAATGACACTAAAATAATGGAACACAGTTCAGGAATGAACAAGCCGGGAATGGCACTCCGAGAATGGAAACATAGTTTGGGAATGAACAAGCCGGGGAGTCTTTCCAGGTATGGCACTTCGGGTACGGAGACATCAGTATCAGTTTTGCCGGGTATGGTACTCCAGGTACGGAGACATCAGTATCAGTTTTGCCGGGTATGGCACTCTAGGTATGGAGACACATTATCAGTATTAGTTTGGGGTCGAGCCCCACATCAGTATCAACTTGGGGACTAGGCCCACATTATCAGTATTAGTTTGGGGTCGAGGCCCACATCATTATCAACTTGGGGGCTAGGCCCACATTATCAGTATCAGTTTGGGGTCGAGGCCCACATCAGTATCAGCTTGGGGGCGAGGCCCACAGCATCAATATCAGATTTAGGGATGAGTCCCAGGGTCGAGACTCACATCAGCGTCAGTATCAGATTTGGGGGATGAGTCCTAGAGGGAGGCCTACATCAGCATCAGTTATGAGGATGAGTCCCAGGGTAGTGACCCACATCATCAGCAGTTTTAGGGATGAGTCCCAGGGTCGAGGCCCACATCAGCATCAGTATCAATTTCGGGGATGATTCCCAAGGTTGAGGCCCACATCAGTATCATTTTCGGAATACGTTCCAGGGTCGAGGCCCATATTTTGTCAGCGGTATTGGGATGCGTCCCAGGGTCGAGGCCCCCGTTGTCGGTTGCAGCTATTGGGATGCGTCCCAGGATCGAGGTCCACTGCATCATTAGTTTCAGGATGCGTCCCAAGGTCGAGACCAATTTTGTCAGCGGTATTGGGATGCGTCCCAGGGTCGAGGCCCCCGTTGTCGGTTGCAGCTATTGGGATGCATCCCAGGATCGAGGTCCACTGCATCATTAGTTTCGGGTTGCGTCCTAGGGTCGAGGCCCATTTTGTCAGTGGTATTGGGATGCGTCCCAAGGTCGAGGCCCTCGTTGTCGGTTGCAGCTATTGGGATAAGTCCCAAGATCGAGGTCCACTGCATCATCATTTTCGGGATGCGTCCGAGGGTCGAGGCCCCCATTGTCGGTTGCAGCTATTGGGATGCGTCCCAGGATCGAGGTCCACTGCATCATCATTTTTGGGATGCGTCCCAAGGTCGAGGCCCACATATTGTCAGCGATATTGGGATGCGTCCCAGGGTCGAGGCCCCCGTTGTCGGTTGCAGTTATTGGGATGCGTCGTAGGATCGAGGTCTACTGCGACATCAACTCAGCTCGAGGCAGCAGGCAAGTCAGGTGGCAGCTGGCGAGCCAGGTAAGTAAAATGCATTGCATAAACTTTGATAGGATTGTCATTGTCACACACTGCACAAGTCCAATCAAAGTGGGGGCGACTGTAGGCACTGCATTTTTGCATATAAGTCCCTATGATGAGTCTCGTATGGAGGCACTACCTTTTAAGTTGCGGAAGCCGCGGGTAACGGACGTCGGAAGGGAAGAGTCAAGAATTGACACACTGTCGGATTTAATTCGCTGGATTAGCTTCATGTTCGCTTGTTGGGCCTCTGTTTTAAAACACACACCTAGCCCAAGGCCATTAAATCACAATTAAAACATTTAAAACAGATGTCACAAATTAAATTAAAACCAATTAAATTAAAATCTGTTAAATTGAAATTAAATTAAATTAAAATCTAATTAAATTAAATTCCTAATTTAAATAAATCACTTCCAAAATTAAATAAATCACTCACCTAATTTAAAGAAATTCCCCACTAAAATTACAAGTATCCTTTCTTCTAATAAATTAATTAAAATACACACATATTTAATTTATCTTGTTTCCTTTTTAAAATCTCATGCACAACCCTAACCCTAGCTTGTCACTATAAAAATAACACAAAACCTCATTGACTCCCTTGGCTTCTCTGATTCAACATTAACGGCAACTCACGGCAAAATAACAAAAACCCTAAACACTCTCCTCTCTCGCCCTTCCCTCTCACTAACGTGAAACCACAAAACAAATAAACCCTAATAGCTAAAGAAGACACGCACAGAGACCATGCAACACAGCAAATAAACTCACACAAACTGCCTCTCTCAAAAGCCACGACAATGGCACCATAAAGACCCCTCACGCAGATCACTCATCATAGCCATGAACAAACCCTACACGATGACCTCAAACACACAATAGCCTCTCTCCCTAAAGGACTACCTTTCCTCTCTCTACTAAAAGACGCAGCCATCACGTCCAAGAAACCACTCAGTCGAGAACAACTATCACCAACAGCCAAGACCTGATCGCCAAACAACAAAAGACACACTCACCTAACTTCATCCCCCTTTCACGTAACAAGTAAGTAGCTATCCTCTCAACTCTCCATTGTCGTCCACACAAAGCCCTGAAAAACTCAGCCACCAACATGTCCCCAAGCTCCTTCAACGCCATCACGCCACTCACACGTAACAGCCATTTAGCTTCCTTCATGGCACCCACTGAACACACCACGAAACTGCCTCATATTCATGTACAAACCGACCAGCAAGCCCTCACAAATCAGCCCCTAAACAGTCCCCGAATTAACCCAAACTGCACCTAAAAAACTGCCCAAAACAGTCCCGAAAATCACCTAAAATACACCCCAAAAACAGTCCCCAAATCTCTGAAAACAGTCCCCAAACAGTGGCCTTATACAGCAAAAACAGTGGGCTTATACAGCAGAAATAGTGACTAAAAAAACAGCAGCAAAACGGAGTCAAAACAGTAACCCGAACAGCAAAACAACGAACGAGAGTAGTGAACCAGTGAACCGGAGGAGTTGCAGAGCGTTAACCCTTCTGACGATCGTATACCGTACGTCCGGGAGGCGATTAAAAAGGTTAGACCTAAGGACACCTTTCTTATCTTTATTCCTATTTTGATCATTTATTGAATTTTCTTCGCATGAGAGTCGTTGATTGATGTGTTTTGTGGCCCTCGAATGAATGGGAAATGTGTCGTCTCCTGTGGTATATAGGATGGAAACCCAGACATAAATTCTGTAGCCGAATCCAAATGGATGGTAGTGCGGTCTGTACTTGGGATACAACTCCATGTACCACTTGAGTAAACGGCACATGTCTCGCTTCATTTTATCTTGATTTTTTATTATTCGCATCTTATATTTCGCCATTTTACTTTCTGTATGTTGTTTTTTTTTTGTGTTGATGACGTGATGCGCATGGGCTTAGCATGTTGGTCTAAAGGTTTTCCATTTGGGGAAGAAAATGCCAAAAGGCTACCTTTACGCCAATACTTTCCCGCGCCGGACAAAGTATGTTTGGTTGGATGTGAGATATGTTCAACCGAGCATATCAAGTCCTATATTGTTGTCTTTATTTTCTATGCATTGTGACGTAACGCGCATGGGCTAACTAGGGTGGATTAAAGGTCCTCTATTAGAGGGAAAATGCCTAAAGGCTACCTTACCACGATGTTTTGCCGCGCCTTTTGTTATGTCATTGACTTTATGCATATCGTTGTTCTATTTATGCATGCATTGCATTCTTATGCGCATGGGCTAACTAGGGTGGATTCAAGGTCCTCTATCCGGGGGAAAATGCCTTAAGGCTACCTTTACCATGATGTTTTGCCGCACCGGACGAGGTACACCCGATTGAACAGAAACGAGTTCAATCGGGCACGCGAGGTCCTACATTGTGGATTTTCTTATCTATGTATGTGTTGCGTCATCTATCATGCATCAGGTCTGGTCCCGTTCGAACGCGTTCTCAAACGCTATACGAATGCGAACCTTCTGTTTACCATTCGAATGCGTTTACGAACACTACTCGAACGCGAATATGTTTTGTTTCATCAGGTCCAGCCCCATTCGAATGCATTCTAAAACGCTATAGGAACGCGAACCTTTTGTTTACCGTTCGAATGCGTTTACTAACAATACTCAAACGTGCACGTATTTCCTTTGTTTTATCATGCATCAGGTCTGGTCCCGTTCGAACGCGTTCTCAAACGCTATACGAACGCGAACCTTCTATTTACCGTTCGAACGCGTTTACGAACGCTACTCGAACGCGAATGTGTTTTGTTTCATCAGGTCTTTTCCCGTTCGAACGTGTTATCAAATGATATACGAATGCGAACCTTCTGTTTACCATTCGAACTCATTTTCAAACGCTACACGAACACGCATACACTGAACTGAGTCATTTTCATTACACGTCATACATAATTGTTTCTTAGGTGATTTATCTTGTATCATGTAATCAATCATACTATTTGTATCCCAGCATTTATCTATTTGATGTGTTCATGAGATGGTATTCAAGCATGATTAGGCTGTTAGTATGTTACTTGGTTCTCAAGCATGATTTAGCCTATTTAGTTGTTCATTTTCAAGTATGATTAGTCATTTATTTTGCGTTTGGAATTTGCATTATGTTTAGGTTGTTCTTTGTTTTCCGCATTATATGATCGAAGTATGTTCATGAGATTGTTGTGCGCTATTGCATGTTCGCCGTTAATGATTTATTTCAGACATGTGAACTTATGAGTAGAATACTCTTGGAAATATGTTGGTTAGGCTTGGTTAGATTATTACACAAATCATTTCATTACAAGTGGCATAAGTAAGGGACCATTCCGAACCCAACAGATTGAGGTCTTCCCTCGCGAGGGGTGAGTGCGGCCTTAAATCATTTTTCCCGGTTCACACCGGGTGGTGACTCCATTATTCTCCGGTTTAGTCCCCCGCGGGCAACTCTGTACTCCCAACCGGGCCGCGAGCCCGGAACAGCATGCGTCGCCCAGTTTCTGTGTCCCACACAAATCCAGGAAATGACCATTGGATGGCCATTAAGCATATCCTGAAGTATCTTAAAGGTACTAAGGATAAGTTGATTATTTATGGAGGAAATGAACTGCAAGTTAATGTGTATACAGATTGTGACTTCCAATCGGATCTCGTGATAGCAAGTCTACATCTGGATTCGTCTTTACCCTTAACGGAGGTGCAGTTTGCTAGAAGATTTCCAATCAGGGGTCAACAGTAGATTCCACCACAGAGGCGGAATAAATTACAGCTTCTGAAGCTGCAGAGGAAGCTTTATGGATTATGAACTTTATCACAGAATTTGGAGTTGTCCCAAGTATCGAGAATACGATTCCATTATACTGTGATAATACTGGAGCCATTGCGCAAGCAAAGGAACTGTGGGCGCATCAGAAGTCGAAGCATATCGAACACAAGTACCACATCATTCGAGAGATTATGTCATGAGGGGATATTATTTTGTGCAAGGTACCAAATAAAGATAATGTAGCAGACCCGCTTACGAAGGCCATACCTCTGAAGTTATTTGAAAAACATGTGGAGTCGATGGGTATTAGATACAATCTATATTGGCACTAGAGTAATTAGGAGATTTTGTTAGGGTTGGTGCTCAGAACGCCAATTCCCCGTTGTATTTCCTTGTAAATACTATTATAAATATTTTATTTTGAATAAAATGAGCAGATTCTATAATATAATATATCTTCTTATATGGTAAAGACGTAATCGACCTTAGAATGATTAGTCATGATGTAGTTGAAAAAGCATCGCAACTGACATTGAGTTGTATCATGATGCCATGAGTTGATTTATTTGACTTTTGAAAATCATTAAATGGTTTAATGATTATAAACACAAGTTGATAAAGCAAAATTAATGAAACAAAAATAATATATAGATATTATTATGTATACACTGTTGGGTTCTCTAAGAACAATAACCAAGATCATTAAGCATAAAACATGTGAATACGCAAAGTAAAGTAGCGGAAATTACTCACTTTGATCGGCTAAGGATGTGTAGATAATAAATATTTTGACTCCATTGAAGTTGCTCCAAGCTCCTCTCTTTGATGTATGTTGAGCTTCCAAGCTTGATTTTTGAATTCCAAACTCATGGGAAAGGTTTCCCTATCACCTTTGTATGATCTTTGTGTGCTAGCACTTGTGATTTTTGAAGCAAAATCAAGAAGAAGTGAAGCCAAGCTTCAAGCCATTTGAGAGGAAAAAGGAGGCCAAGTTTCGGCCTTGTGTGTGGAGAGAATGAGTGAGTGTTGTATCTTGATTTCCAAAATCAAGTAACCTAATACCAATTATCAAAAGTTAGTAAAAGGTCTTTCACACAAAAATAAAATAAGCTTGTGTGTTTTACAAGCTTCCACCAACCACCAACTTCCATCAACCAAAAGGTAAACAAAGTTGACTAGTGGTGTGACTTGTGTGTGGGCCTCACTTTAATTCAAAATCCGAGTGGGCCCATAAACACATTCTGGGCTCGAGTTCGTTAATTACGAATTAACGAATTTTCCGTTGCGACGTAATTAAATCAAATTTAATTAAATAATTTTGCCTAGCAAAATTACTATTAAAGTCGCTCGTGAATTAATTCTAAATTAATTCGTTCGCCCGAATTAAAATCCAATTTTAATTTCGTTATGAAATCTAATTTCATTTAATATATCGAATATATTATTTTATCGATTAATTCCAAATTAATCGTTCTCTCTCTCTTTTAATTGAATTTTATCCCAAATAAATTTTACCGTAATTAATCCTAGATTAATTTTCTCTCTCTTCTAATTAATCCTAGATTAATTATGTCTGAGTCATACGTCATCGGTGAATCTTCGGGAAGCGACCCATGAGATCTCTGGATATGTTGGTAGTAAATATGGTTATCGGTCTATCCGAATACGTGCGTACCCCGTACCATATTTTTACCGATTTACAAGACATGGTTGGCTTCTAGCAAAGCACCGTGCCTACCCAATTCTCCAGAAATATTCTTTTATGGAATATGTAATCTTCGTCAGGCGTAGTATACGTAGTATTGCATATTACGATCCAGTATCAGATGTCACATGCTAGGCTTGGGGCTGGAATTGTGTCTACCCCGTACGAAACACATATCGGATCTCTGGTAACTAGTCTCTATAATCGGATAAACATGACCTATTTATATTATCCCGATGACTGCAGTACTTAAGAGTACTAGTTCCGTATCCTACGTGATCATCATCTCCATATGACCGAAATGATACTTTCATCTTGACATCACACCCAATACACTACGATTCTCAATATACGCAGAAGAGGCGTACACGGAACCTGTTACAGCCCCGGACATCCAAAACCAAAGTATATTGATTGTCGCAAGTATTAGCGATGCAAGTCTCAGGTTAAGACCAAATACACCTACCCTGATTCGGATTCCCATAGACACATAGTCATACTACCAATGAGATTCTGAGGGGTCTATCCAGAGCGAAGCTGTTTCCATACCATCGGTAAACAGAGCCTCCTATTACACTTGCATAAGTATCCAATACTTAAATATATGAGAACTATGCCGTTATGCTCCAACAACGCGCACAAGTGCAATACTAGTCTATTCCGCATTATCTATGTCCAATCTCGATAATACTACGACTAAGGATATTTAATGATTAAATCTTAGTGGATTAATATTGTCTCATATTTTATTAATCTGGTACTAATCATATGGACTTTTATCATTTATATATCCCGGTAATCCAATTACAAAGGATAAAAGAGCAATTTCTTTTGTCACATAGTTAATTTGTACAACAACACCATGTTATGTACAACTAGTGATGTTATGGGTCATAATTGTCCAACAATCTCCCACTTGGCCTATAGCCAATCACTCAAGTGTCCTACACCTGAACTATGTACTGGCCGCTCAAACTTCTGCTGAGAAACAGCTTTCGTCAGTGGATTTGCAAGGTTATCATCTGATGTGATTTATTCGATCATCACATCGCTATGATGTATGATCTTACGAATCAGTTGAAACCATTTGAAGTACATACTTGGATCGTTGATGAGACCATTAATTCTTTAGCCTGTGTTGTAGCCTAGCTCAGCCGCTAACAGAACTACACCTAATCTAATTAGGATTATTATAGATCCAAAATTCTTCTTTTGCTACCTCAGCTGCAGCAATATTCCGCTTTTGTTGTTTATTCGGCAACAGTGTCTTGCTTGGAAGAATTCCAGCTCACTGTTTCGTTATTAAAACTATATAGTACCCTTATTACGACTTATAGTCATTTTTTTCGGTTTGGAAACTTGCAGCGGTGAACTCAGTCACTTCAATTTCTCATTCTTCATAGCTTAAGAAAGCATCCTTAGTTCATCTAAGATACTTAAGGATGTTCTTAACATCACTCCAGTGACTATCACTTGGATTGGTCTGATTGTGACTCCATATGCTCAAATCATATGAGACACTAGGTCACGTATATAATGTACGATTTCTCGGAGAGTGCCAACAACTTTTTAATCTATCCCAGTAGATCATTATTCCTAGAATAAAGGTTGCATCTCCCAAGTAGTCTACGGAGAATTTTCATGAAAGACAAGCTTTCACCGATTATATTATGGGAATGTCATTTCCAAGAAATGATATGTCATCATTATATAGGACAATCATTGTCAGTGAGCTCCCACTAACCTTCTTATATACACAAAAATCATTTTCGTTTTGAATTAAATCATATACCATTATGATTACATCAAAACACTGGTTCCAAGAACACAATGCTTGCTTTAATCCGTAAATGGATCGATTTAACTTCCAAACCTTGTTTGCTTGTTTTGGTACGACAAAACCGTTAGGATGTTTACAAACATCCTCCAAAAGGTTTCTGTTGAAGGAAAGCGATTTTGATGTTCAACTGCCATATTTTATAAAAGAAATACGCATCATTAGCAAGCATTATCCAAATGGATTTAACCATGGTAATGGGTAAAAGTTTTTGTCGTAATCGACATTATGTTGATGACGATACCTTTTTTCTGTACAAGCCTAGCTGTGTACATTTGTTTGTTGCCATCCATGTATGTCTTCCTTGAAGACTCATATAGTACCAATAGGCACAATGCCTTCTGGTACAATAACCAGTGTCCAAAATTGGTTGGTATACATGGAATCCATTTCGGACTTCATAGCACTTTGCCATAATATGAGTCGATACCTTGTATCACTTCCTCATACGTAGCCGATTCGAGTTCCTTAATAAGATTGACATCTTTACGAGGTGAGATCAGAAACCCATACCTCCCATGTTGTTTTTTGACTCTCTCTGACTTGCGCGGTTCTTGTGTATTTGAAGATTGTGGTACAGTTTCATCCCTGATGAACTGTTTGTGTTATGTCAAAGAATCGGTGCCTGGAACAGTATTACTCTAATTTTCATCGAGTTTTACTTTCCTCCCACTTACCACTGCATATAGGTATTCCTCTTAGGAAAAACGTATGGAGAGCAACAATTAAATTGGTCTCTTGTGAGTTGTATAAATACTATACTTTGGTTTCCCTAGGACAACCTACAAATAGACACTTATCCGATTTGGGTTCTAGTTTGGTATCATCCAAATATATGCCCAGCATTCCCAAATCTCCAAGAATGAGAAACCTAGTTTCTTTCATGTTCATATCTAATATGAAGTATGTCTAACAGATTTTTCATGGAACCTTATTCAAAATAAGTATTGCACTATTTAATGTGCATCCCGTGAAGGAAATTAGTAGCTCAGAGCGACTCATCATTAACCTAACTATGTCCAACAAAGTTTGATTTCTCTGTTCGGACACACCGTCAAATTGAGGTGTTCCGGGAGGAGTCTACTATGAAAGAATACCATACTCTTTCAAATAGTGGATAAACTTCTTGCTTAATTATTTTCATCACGGTCCAATCGTGATGTTTTAATACTCTTACAGGTCTGTTTTATACTTTGTGTCGATACTCTTTGAATTTATCAAAAGTTTCCGATTTATGTTTCAAAAGAAACACATAACATAACGCGATGCCACAACTGTAAAGTTTACGAAGTATTCATATCCACCTCTAGCCTAGCTAGACATGGGCCCACTTACCTCACTAGAACGAGGGCTAACAGATCGGTGGCACTTGTACTTTTACCAAGTAAAAGGTGTTTTAGGCACTTTGCCTAATAAAATAGATTCGTAGACATTATTTGAATTAGAATCAAATCCTTCCTAGTATCCACTCTTCGAAAGTGTGGATATATGAGTCTTATTAATGTGTCTCAGACAACAATGCCAGTTTTAAGTCTCAACAGATTTATTCAGTTTGAGCTTTTGTTTGTCATATTTTATGTTTGAGATTTGTTTATATTCAAAATATAACTACTATTATTCACATCTAATGTGTTTATCTCAATATCATCTTTATAAACAAAACACTTAGTGTTCTAGAATATAAAGGTATACCCGCAACATGTTAAACTTAGATATAGAGATAATGTTTCTAGTCAAAATAGGTAAATTATAACACTTTCCTAATTTAAGTACATGCCCCAATGGCAGTTCCAAAACTTAGGTTTCTACGGTTAAAACAGTGACTCTCGTCCCGTTTCCAACTCGTAGGTGGATCTCAACTGAAGTCAGTATCCTGCTCATCAGCAGATTCTGCACATCAATACATATTTATGTACTACATCTAGTATAAAAAATCCAATTTTGAAACTAATAGTGAACATGTTTATGACAAACATATTTGAAGCCGGAGCCTTGCCCCGCCTTCACTTCCTTCATGTCTGCCTGGTCCATACGGCAGTCACACATCCAGTGACCCTGTTTGCCACAGTTTAGGCAGACATCTTGGGATATGTCATTTGTCTTCCTAGAAAACTGTGATGATTTTGCCTTTGCCCATTTTAGAAGCTCTGGCTCCGCCTCCTAGAGCATAGACATCAACTTTTCAAGAGTTTTCTATTGGTTCATAATGAACCTGCCCCAGATTTCGGGTAGAGACTATAAGATCAAATCTTTGGTAGTCTCGGCCACGTAGGTAATGCCCAGCTAACCTAGCTGATCGATGTCAGCAATCATCTGCGACACCTAGTGCTCGACAGATGTACCCTCTGACATACAGGGAGAAAGAGCTTCTTTTGCAATTCATGCTTCTAAGATCTAAGGTTAGATCTATGAAGATCTTTAATTTCATCATCATGGTACAAGGATCTAATCCTTAATTCTGACGACGGAATTAAAGAGTCATTGCGATAAGCATAACAGATTGAGCACTAAAGTTATCATCACCATGAGACTTCCAAAACTCATGCTCCACTATTTGCTCAACTCCGGGCTCAGGTTCGATATGTCACTTTATCAAATAGAATAACTTCTCAGTTCCTGATGAGTGGAAAATATATCATATTTACAGCCTCTTTTACTTATATTTTGTTTAGTTTCTCGGTTTTGATGAACGTTTTGATGTGTTTTAGTTTATTTTGCAGATAAAATAATATTGGGACACAATGAAATCATTTAGGACGAAATGTGGGTCAAATAAGGGCAAAAATTGGACTTGATATATTAATTTTGGAGATTGGAAACTTGAAAGGGCGTTTTAACGAAGTGCAGTTTTGGAAATTCCAGTTTTGCGCATCTGTCGTATTTTGGGCATAACATTTTACTCCGATATTCATATTGAGCTGATTCAAGTTCCATATTAAAGAAGACTCAAAGATCTACAACTTTTAAAGACAAAATAATATCGAATTCGGAATATTTCATACCCGAAATTGATGAACCATTCAAAAGTGTGTTGTGTGTAATTATTAAAGTCATTTTCAATCATTTTCAAAGCAAAAAATAAATAATAAATAAATAATAAAATTATCAAATCACCACCAAACATGATAAGAAATTAGTGGAGCAATTAATAATGGATTTGGTGGAGCAATTAGTGGAGCAATTAATAATGGATTTGGTGGATGATTTGATGGTGGCAAAATTTTGCCTATAAATACCAAGCCATTTCATTTGTAAATTCACACTTTCTTCTAAGGAATTCCTTAAGAATAGTAAGAAGATTGTATCTTGTTTGTTTATTTACAGCTTTCAGTAATTAATTTCCACATTCGCACTTTCTTTTCTTTACTTTTCAGTAATGAGGAGGTAACTCCCCTTTGCTGGGGTAAAAGGTAAAACTTTTATTACTAATATTTAGATTAATCTCCTTTAATTATAATATATAAACTAGTTAAAACCTGACTTAACGAGGATACCGCCATATTGGTCGGTTGGTAATTATTTAATGATTGGTCGGTTGGTAATTAATTATTAATTTGACTTAATCTGGATACCGCCTATATGGCTGGTTGGTAATATCATGTAAAGTTAATATATTATATTATGGGAGATATCTAAAATAGAAGTAATAAAAGTGGATCCTTTTACCTCATCATTTTCTTTTATTGTACTTTTACTTTATTTACTTTTCAGCAATTTACTTTCAGCATTTACTTTTCAGCAATTTACTTTCAGCAATTTACTTTCAGCATTTACTTTTCAGCATTTAATTTTCAGTATATAATTTCAGCATTTACTTTCCGTCATTTACTTTTCAGCAATTTACTTTTCAGCATTTTACTTTATGTCTTTTATTTTATTTAAGTTTTTACTAGCTCTAGTTATGTGTCGTAACTAAGTTAGTTATCTGAGGTTGTGATGAATTCTAATATCACCGGTTTATAAGGGGTTATTTTATAGTTTGGGTAATTTAAAGGTTTACTTAGTAAGTCTTAAGCTTAATGCTTCTTGTTGTCTGATCACCAATAAGATTGATGTGGTAAATCTAAAATAATCTTGACAAAGGAATTTTAGGTTTCAGCCTTAGACTTAATAGCCCACGATCTTCCTTGAGGATAGATAACCCTTTAATAGATTTCCTTACAGGATAGACATATACTGTCGGGCGGGGGTAGCCATAATTGGAACTTAAACTTAATGAATCCAGATAATTTGGTTGACATAGACATATGGTTCAATTGGGTTTAACTGGTATTTGCGTCTGACCATCGACATAGGCTTTTGCATAATTTAGTGTTCCAGGTTAGTAAACCGATTTATTACACAACCATGAAATAACCACTTCATCTTTTAAAAGATATTAGAAAGATTCACAACCCTAAATAGTTTTTAATATTGAATTTTCTTAAACCTACTTTTGTGCAATTTTATTTACTTGTTTTTAAATTTAGAATCATCACCATTTCAAATCAATCAATCAACCTGTTAGATACTAGTAATCATTTGACCTCATAAAATTAATAGATTAGGTATTAAGTCCCTGTGGGATCGATACTTTTTATAATACTTGAACGATACGTACGCTTGCGTTATACGTGTGTGTTTACGCCGGTCAGTTCCCAGGACTATCCTGAGGTTTTATTCCCAATCTGAAAATTAAAGCCGTTTAAAGACATTTTCACCCAGGATTATGTTCTAAACGTTAATCTTTCAGTTATCTTGATTCCAATAGTCCAACTATCTAATCAACGATTTCGGGTACAATCGAATATAATGATTACTATAGTCTAACTAAATAATCAACTACTATTTGATTGGTTAAATTCAAATATATTGATTACTATAATCCAATTATATAATCAATTATAAATGAAATAGTTTGAATACAGTCTAACTGTTTAATTAAAACAACAATTGAATATTAGTCCAACTAATATATTTAAAACTTTTAATGACGAAAAATTAAATGAGCGCGTATTGGCAAGTATCTAAATGAAAATGTAAATTTAATACTTGCCTCCCACTATTTTTCGGCGAGCCTCTAACCCTCTGTTGAGTACTCGGGAAACCTAGTTTCATAGTGGGCTAGGATCCCGTTAAATAGCACACAACCTTGACTTTGGCCAACAAGTTGTATGAAACTTAACTAGGTAGATCTCTAACATCAATTGGATCTCATCCAATTCCTAGATCCAGTAGGTGGACTTCCAAGTCCGAAACATATATCCAATATATTGCCTAACTTTTTTCCTCTAAATCAACTAAGCCTTGGCTGTGGCTCAACAAGCTTAATGATACTAGTTAAGCGTGACCCATTGACTTTGGAAAGCTTCGTAATCGATGTCGATGGACAAGAAGTGATCTTGACTTTGGCCAACAAATCACAACTTGGACAAGACATGCGATATTGAACAAAGCCTTCAGGATTGAAACACATCTGTGATGGAAAAAGGTCTTGATTTTGGCTAACAAACCAGTGCCAATCTTGGATCTTGAGATTGAATCATTCAATGGAAGGAAAACGCTTAATATTTGTTGAAGGTTTTTCGCGTAATTGGCAACCAATTAATTATCTTTGATTAGGTCTCATCATACACCCTTAAGCATGCATTCTAAAAGCATAATAAGACGTGGTAAATAAATTAATAATGATATGCGGATTGATATCTCACAAATTGTTCCCAGAACAAATCACTCCATTTCCTCTCCCCGGCTAGTACTATTCTTACTTCTACCCAATTACATAACGCTTCTAAAGAAACCTCATTTACATTGAGGGGAATATATGAGAAGAGAATTACAAAGAATCGAGAGATAAAGGCTGGACACGCAGGTCCAACTTAATAAATTCTAAATTTATTACAACAATTTTCAAAATTGCCCTCACCAACTAATATCCATCTGATATACATTATTCATACATCACATCTATGTATTCACACATATCATGTTATCAATCAATCTAATCCGATTAATTAATCTTTAATTAAAGACCATCCAATGTTCAAACAACGATTTGATTTGCGCGATTCCAACTCGTTTAAGAATAAATACTCAAAGTACAAATTCTTGAATTATATCGAACTACAATTTAAATCTAATTTAATTTAAATTCAATACTAATTCTATATTTAATTCCAAATTAAATAATTACACTTTTAATGTGCCTTTGCGAGTTAGATTCTAAATCTAATCTTAATGGGTCTCAAAGCCCAATTAACATCCAATGTCAATTTTAATTAAAGTCCAATGGGCTTTTAATTAATTCATAAGACATGGACTTTGGCAACCAAGCCCAATTAAGGAATCACCATTTGCCACAAAATTAATTTTGGCCCATTAGGCCTAATTAATTATTTAAAGGCCCATTTATTATATTTGGACTTTATGGAAATGGTTTTAGGCCCAATTGGATCCAACCAATTATCCTAAACCATACTTGGCCCAACAAAGCCCATTACGCCCAAATACAACATTTTTAGCCCAATTCCAAATTAAGCACAATTAATTTAATCACAATATTCAAAATATCAAAATTATTTAATTAAAGTGTATTAGCCATAATTAATTAGTTAAATTAATATTTCCAAAACACCAATTACACTAATTAATCATGCTTTAATTTAATCAAACATGTCCAACATTATTGAAGCAAAATCAATCCCAACATGCTTCTATAAGCTCACGGCAATAATGGACTTTTATATCCGATTTTGATTTCAATCCAATTAAATCACAAATCAATATATCCAAACATTCTAAACACATCCAATGGCTTAAAATGAAAATCACCATGACCTATAAGGGTCTTCATGTATTCAGCCAAGCCAACATTTTTGGGGAAAATTAATCCAATTAATTTTTCATCAAATTGATCATATATAACTCTAAGTTATCAATATGTAAGCATACTCAAACAAACAATTTGATCAAATCATGCTCAAATCAAAAATACCCAAATTCAAGATTAAGAACCCTAAAATATTTCATGCTTAATTTAGGCTCATGATACCATTATTGGGTTCTCTAAGAACAATAACCAAGATCATTAAGCATAAAACATGTGAATACGCAAAGTAAAGTAGCGGAAATTACTCACTTTGATCGGCTAAGGATGTGTAGATAATAAAAATTTTGCCTCCATTGAAGTTGCTCCAAGCTCCTCTCTTTGATGTATGTTGAGCTTCCAAGCTTGATTTTTGAATTCCAAACTCATGGGAAAGGTTTCCCTATCACCTTTGTATGATCTTTGTGTGCTAGTACTTGTGATTTTTGAAGCAAAATCAAGAAGAAGTGAAGCCAAGCTTCACGCCATTTGAGAGGAAAAAGGAGGCCAAGTTTCAGCCTTGTGTGTGGAGAGAATGAGTGAGTGTTGTATCTTGATTTCCAAAATCAAGTAACCTAATACCAATTATCAAAAGTTAGTAAAAGGTCTTTCACACAAAAATAAAATAAGCTTGTGTGTTTTACAAGCTTCCACCAACCACCAACTTCCATCGACCAAAAGGTAAACAAAGTTGACTAGTGATGTGACTTGTGTGTGGGCCCCACTTTAATTCAAAATTCGACTGGGCCCGCAAACAAATTCCGGGCTCGGGTTTGTTAATTACGAATTAACGAATTTTCCGTTGCGACGTAATTAAATCGAATTTAATTAAAGAATTATGCCTAGCAAAATTACTATTAAAGTCGCTCGCGAATTAATTCTAAATTAATTTGTTCGCCCGAATTAAAATCCAATTTTAATTCCGTTATGAAATCTAATTTCATTTAATATATCGAATATATTAATTTATCGATTAATTCCAAATTAATCGTTCTCTCTCTCTCTTTTAATTGAATTTTATCCAAGATAAATTTTACCGTAATTAATCCTAGATTAATTTTCTCTCTCTTCTAATTAATCCTAGATTAATTATGTCTGAGTCATACGTCATCGGTGAATCTTCGGGAAGCGACCCATGAGATCTCTGGATATGTTGGCAGTAAATCCGGTTATCGGACTATCCGAATACATGCGTACCCCGTTCCATATTTTTACCGATTTACAAGATATGATTGGCTTCTAGCAAAGCACCGTGCCTACCCAATTCTCCAGAAATATTTTTTTAAGGAATATGTAATCTGTGTCAGGCGTAGTATACGTAGTATTGCGTATTACGATCAAGTATCGGATGTCACATGCTAGGCCTGGGGCGGGAATTATGTCTGTCCCGTACGAAGCACATATCAGATCTCTGTGTGGGACACAGAAACTGGGCGACGCATGTTGTTCCGGGCTCGCGTCCCGGTTGGGAGTACGGAGTAGCCTGCGGGGGATGAAATCGGAGAATAATGGAGTTGCCACCCAGTGTGAACCGGGATAAAGATTTAAGGCTGCATTCACCCCTCGCAAGGGAAGACCTCAAACCGTTGGGTTCAGAATGGTCCCTTACTTATGCCACTTGTAATGAAATGATTTGTGCAATAATTTAACCAAGCCTAAGCAACATTTATTTCCAAGGATAATTTACTCCTAAGTTCGCATGCATAAATACAAGGCTCATATCTAAGTTTGCATATTACCTATGTCCGAATTTGCATATAACATATTTGCATATAATCTATGTCACAATTTGCATGCATAAAGACGAATTGAAATACGGCAAGCATACAATGTCATAAGCACATTACATTTGATCATATGCATGCCAGTAGATAATAATTGTACAATCACGCATGAAAGCAAATCGGAATAACGGCAAGCATATAACTTCATGAACATGTTGAATGGATGAATGCGGAAGCATAAGTAGATAACTATCATGTAAACATGCATCATGGAAACGAACATGTGATCTTGTGAACACAATAAATGACTAACCGCGAGAACATGAACAATCAAAAAGGTAAATGACAAAATGAGTATCCAAGCATGAGATGTGATGGAAGAGGGCCTGTTTACCGTGGGTGTTCATACGGCGTTCATAGCCGCGTTCGAACGGTAAACAGAAGGTTCGCGTTTGAGTAGCGTTCGTAAACGCGTTCGAACGAACTGAGATCGAAAACATGCGTTCATGCGGCGTTCTGAAACACGTTCGAACGGGGTTACAGTAGTGACCTCCAAAATGCAGTAACAACATGACACAAACATGAACGGATGAATAGATGACACCTAATCAATAATAATGGGCTAAAAGGCGTGGCAAAGCATCGTGGTAAAGGATTTTAACCCCTCGACATAGAGGACCTTTAATCCAACTTACTAAGCCCATGCGCTAATAACATAATGCACATAAAAATGAAGACAACAATATCGGACTTCGTATACCCGATTGAACACATCTTACATTCAACCGAATATACATCATCCGGCGCGGCGAAGCATCGTGGTAAAGGATTTTAACCCCTCGAAATGGAGGACCTTTAATCTGACTTACTAAGCCCATGCGCTAATAACATAATGCATATAAAAAATAAATACAACAATATCGGATTTCGTATACCCGATTGAACACATCGTACATTCAACCGAATATACATCATCCGGCGCGGCAAAACATCGTGGTAAATGATTTTAACCTCTCGAAATGGAGGACCTTTAATCCGACTTACTAAGCCCATGCGCTAATAACATAATGCATATAAAAAATAAATACAACAATATCGGACTTCGTATACCCGATTGAAAACATCTTACATTCAACCGAATATACATCATCCGGCACGGTAAAGCATCGTGGTAAAGGATTTTAACCTCTCGAAATGGAGGACCTTTAATTTGACTAACTAAGCCCATGCGCTAATAACATAATGCATATAAAAAATAAATGCAACAATATCGGACTTCGTATACCCGATTGAACACATCTTACATTTAACCGAATATACATCATCTGGCGCGGCAAAACATCGTGGTAAATGATTTTAACCTCTCGAAATGGAGGACCTTTAATCCGACTTACTAAGCCCATGCGCTAATAACATAATGCATATAAAAAATAAATACAACAATATCGGACTTCGTATACCCGATTGAACATATCTTATATTCAACCGAATATACATCATCCGGGGCGGCAAAACATCGTGGTAAATGATTTTAACCTCTCGAAATGGAGGATCTTTAATCCGAATTACTAATCCCATGTGCATCACATTATTACATAAACAAATAACATGCAGAAATTAAATAACGATAATAAACAAATCAAGATAACATGAAATAGAATATATGCCGTATATTCAAGTGGTACGTGGAGTTGTATCCCGAGTACAGATCATACTACCGTCCATTCGGAATCGGCTATGAAATATATTTCCGGGTTCCATCCTATATACCACAAGAGGCGACACATTTTCCGTTTTATTCAAGGGCCACAACATACACAATTTCACAATACATGCATTTGCTATCTATTCAAGGGACACAACATGCATCACTTCCACAATAATCATGTAAATAAGATTCAATAAACAGTGAAAATACGAATAAAAATGGATGTGAAAAGTGCCCTCAGGTCTAACCTTTTTCGTCGACTCTCGGATTCATGTTTCACGGTGATCGGAATGGTTAAAGTTCCGTAACTTTTCCGGTTCACTAGTTTGCATCTTTCCTCGCTGTTTCACTGCTGAAGCTACTGTTTTGACTCTATTTCGCTGCTATTTTGCTGCTGTATTTTGGTCCATGTTTTTGGTGTTTTAGGCTACTATTTTTGCGGTTAAAAGGCTGCTGTTGGTTAGCGTTTTTGGCTGATTTTTAGAGGTGACATACTTATTCTGAATTCCCCCTTCCGACGTCCATTTCCCGTGACTTCCGTGACTTAAAAAGGTAGTGTCTCCAAATAAGACTCATCATAGGGACTTACATGCAAAAATGCAGTGCCTACAGTTGCCCCCACTTTGATGGGACTTGTGTAATGTGTAACAGTGACAATCATATCAAAGTTATGCAATGCATTTTCACTTACCTGGCTAGCCAGCTGTCACCTGACTTGCCTGCTATCTCGAACTGAGTTGATGATGCAGTGGACCTCGATCCTGGGACGCATCCCAATAGCTGCAACCGATAACGGGGGCCTCGACCCTGTGACGCATCCCAATACCACTGACAACAGGTGGGCCTCGACCCTGGGACGCATCCCGAAACTGATGATGCAGTGGACCTCGATCCTGGGACGCATCTCAATAGCTGCAACCGACAACGGGGGCCTCGACCTTGGGACGCATCCCAATACCACTGACAAAATGTGGGCCTCGACCCTAGGACACATCCTGAAACTGATGATGCAGTTGACCTCGATCTTGGGACGCATCCCAATAGTTGCAACCGACAACGGGGGCCTCGACCCTAGGACGCATCCCAATACCGCTGACAAAAGGTGGGCCTCGACCCTGGGACGCATCCCGAAACTGATGATGTAGTGGACCTCAATCCTGGGACGCATCCCAATAGCTGCAACCGACAACGGGGGCCTCGACCCTGTGACGCATCCCCAAGACTGCTGCTAGTATGGATGTGGACCTCGCCCCCTGGTATGTTGACGCTTTTGATAGACTTGTCTTTGCCGCCTTCTCTTTTCTTCTTCAAAACCTATGAATACAAACAAACACAAAATGAATGCCAAAACATGTTACGTGTATGCATGTGTGAATGAGTTTCCTATCCCGTTGGGTTAGGTCTTTTGCCAAGTCATCTCTTTCTCAGGTAAAATATTGCTTCAAACTGTCCACGTTGATCGGCTCGGTGAACTCATTCCCTTCCAAGTCTGACAGTCTCACTGCCTAATTTCCTATTACTTTCTGCACTATGTAAGGTCCTTCACAGTTAGGTCTGAACTTTCCTCTTGGATCTGTCGTCGACGGCCTCGCCTACTTGAGTACCAAATCACCCTTTCTGATCTTGGTGGGACGTACCTTCTTGTTGAATGATTGGGCTAGTCTCTTCTGATACAACTGCATGTGATACAAAGACTTGGTTCTCTTCTCATCCAGCAGTGCTAACTGATCAAACCTCTGTGTGGCCCATTCTTGTTTCGGTAACTCTGTTTCTGCTAATACCCTCATAAACTGTATTTCCACTGGCAATACTGCTTCCATTCCATAGACTAGAGAAAAAGGTGTGGCCATGTTGTTGTTCTTACTGACGTTCTGTACCCCCACAAGGCATACAGTAGCTTATCTGCCCAATTTCTGTAGTTTTCTGTCATCTTGACGAGAATCGTCTTCATAGTCTTGTTGGCTACCTCAACTGGCCCATTTGCCTGCGGCCTATACGGTGATGACTTATGATGACCTATCCCATATTTCTATAGCATTGCCTTTGTTTCCCCCTAAAACTGAACTTCGTTATCTGTAACCACATGGTGCGGCATACCATACCGACAAATGAGATTCCGAGCTATGAACTTTGCCATCTGCTTCATTGTAACATTACGGAATGACTCGGCTTCCACCCACTTCGAGAAGTAATCTACTGCCACTACAATAAAGCGATTCCCATTTGATGCATTCGGTCGAATCTCTCCAATCATATTAATTCCCCATGTTGAGAAAGGCCACGACTCTGATAACCCGTGAAACTCTGTGTGCGGCAAATGATTCAAATTACCGTGTGCTTGACAATCATGACAGTGCTTTACCATCTTCGCGCAGTCTGCCTCCATGGTTGACCAGTAAAAACCTTGTCTCACTATCTTGCGGGACAGATTCAACCCGTTCATGTGCGGACCACATACCCCGGCGTGTACTTCTTCCATTACCTACTGACCCTATTCTTTTCTCAAACATTTCAACTGAATATCGTTTGCTTGCCTCTTGTACAGTTCCTCTTTCAAAATCACTTACTGGGAAGCTAATTTTTGAATGGCTAATCTGTCTTTTCTGCCTGCTCCATCCGAATGTTCCCCGTGTTCCAGATACTTTTGAATGTCGTGATACCAAGGTTTACCATCGTCGATCTCTACTTCCATGACTCTTTCTATCTCATAAACGGGTCTATTTGCTGTTGCCAGTACCAACGGTCTCATTACTAACTTCTCTGGATTTTCCCAAGTTGCTGCAAGTGTAGCTAATGCATCTGCCATTTGATTCTCTTCTCGTGGCAAATGCTGAAATTACAATCAGGGATAGCATGTGCCAACTTCATGAGGTGAAAAAGGTAAGGTTTCAACCGTTCTTCCTTCAGTTCCCATTCTCCCTGAATCTGTCGAATTACTAACATTGAATCCCCGTAGACCTCTACGCTCTCAGCCTTCAAGGCCATCAGTGCCGTCAACCCAAAAGCACATGCTTCGTACTCGGCTATGTGTTGGTTACTCCGAATGTCAACATTTTGGCCATAGGCAAGGTTTCTCCTTCCGGGGTCACTATCACAATCCCAATTCCAGCTCCCTTGAAATTTACCGATTCGTCGAAATACATCTTCCACCCTTGAACTGTTATTGCTTGGATCTCTTCATCTGGGAATTGAAACTTATACCGATCCCCTTCAATAGGTTGTAATGCCAGAAACTCTGCCACTGCTCGCCCTTTGATTTCTTTGGACATGAGGTACTCGATGTCAAACTCTGTCAGCAATACCAACCATCTGCCCAACTTCCCCACTAGCGAAGGCATCGAATGCAGATTTTTCAAAGGATTTTCTTTTGCCACTACCTGGATCTTGTAGGACTGGAAGTAATGCCGCAATTTTCTGGAAGCCCATTCCACTACTAGACAGATCTTCTATACCTCTTGATAGCGAGCCTCATACGAGAGTATTTTCTTACTGAGATAGTAGACTGCATGCTCTGCCCCTGTCTCATCTGCATGTACCATCATTGCCCCCAGTGCCTTTGATTATATGGCCAAATACAATATCAAGGGTCTGCCCGGTCTCGGAGGTTTCAATACATGAGGTTTTATCAAGTATTCTCTGATCTTATCGAAGGCTGCCTGACACTGCTCATTCCACTTCACTGGATGATCTTTTCTTAAAAACTTGAAGATAGGCTCACACACTGATGTCAACTTGGAAATGAACCGACTGATGTACTGGATTTTCCCAAGGAATGCTCTGACTTCTTTTTTTATCTTTGGTGCAGGCATCTCGGTGATTGCTTTGATCTTCTCGGAGTCTACCTCTATTCCACTCATCCCCACTGTATGTCCCAGTAATTTTCCAGATGTCACTCCAAACACATACTTCTTAGGATTCAATCGCAGGTTGTACTTATCGACCCTCTGAAGGAACTTCACCAGTGCTTCTATATGCCCAATTCTTGTCTCTGATTTCACCATCATGTCATCCACATCCAAATACACTTCAATCTCTTTGTGCATCAGATCATGGAACAATGTAGTGGCCATCCGCTGATAAGTAGCTCCTGCATTCTTGAGCCCAAACGGCATTACTTTGTAACAATAAGTACCCCCACTCGGTGACAAATGCAGTCTTGTGCTTGTCTTCCTCAGCCATAAGAACCTGATTATACCCTGAAAACCCATCTACAAATGAATACATGGTAGATAAAGCTGCACTATCAACTAGTACATCAATATGAGGTAGAGGAAAATCATCTTTCGAATAAGCCTTGTTGAGATCTCTGTAATCCACACACATTCTGACTTTCCCATCTTTCTTCGGCACTGGCACAATATTTGCTAACCATTCGGGATATTTTACCACTTCCAGGAATCCCACATCTATCTGTTTCTTAACTTCTTCTCTAACTTTCTCAGCCCATTCCGGTCTCATCCGTCGGAGTTTCTGTTTTACTGGCCTCGCATTCGGATAAGTTGGAATTGTATGCTGGGCAATGCTTCTGTCTACCCCACGCATGTCCTCGTAGGACCAAGCAAACACTTTGGCATATTTTACCAATATTTCTTCTAATTTCTCCCTCTCCTCGGAGGTAACCTCACTTGCAATCAGAATTTCCTTGGGGTTCTCAGGCGTGCCCAAGTTAAATGCATTTGTTCTGGTTGAGCTGATATCAAATATACTCAAGTCATGCAAATTGAAAGGAAGGGACTCAGGCAAGTAAACAAAATGATTGTCTTTATTACTAGCAAATGCAGAAGTACACTCAAATAAATCAGGAAGATAAATGTCTTCATCATCCACATACACTTCTTCCTCCGCAACCGGATTTTTCTCAGTTTCTTCATCCTCTTCGATATTTGCTAACCATTCCGGATATTTGCTAACCATTCGGGATATTTTACCACTTCCAGGAATCCCACATCTATCTGTTTCTTAACTTCTTCTCTAACTTTCTCAGCCCATTCCGGTCTCATCCGTCGGAGTTTCTGTTTTACTGGCCCCGCATTCGGATAAGTTGGTATTGTATGTTGGGCAATGCTTCTGTCTACCCCAGGCATGTCCTCGTAGGACCAAGCAAACACTTTGGCATATTTTACCAATATTTCTTCTAATTTCTCCCTCTCCTCGGAGGTAACCTCACTTTCAATCAGAATTTCCTTGGGGTTCTCAGGCGTGCCCAAGTTAAATGCATTTGTTCTGGTTGAGCTGATATCAAATATACTCAAGTCATGCAAATTGAAAGGAATGGACTCAGGCAAGTAAGCAAAATGATTGTCTTTATTACTAGCAAATGCAGAAGTACACTCAAATAAATCAGGAAGATAAATGTCTTCATCATCCACATACACTTTTTCCTCCGCAACCGGATTTTTCTCAGTTTCTTCATCCTCTTCGAGAGTCAGGCTCTCCAATTTCATCAACTCTTCTTCCTACTTATCTTCTTCTTTCATAATTTCTTCTGTCAGCGGCTTTTCACCCAAACATATCCTGGAAGATCTCAAATCCAGACACCACAATCCCATTAACTTCTGTTGACGGCGGATTTCGGTCTCAGGGCAATATGGGAATATTACTCCCGAGACAATCCTCCCTCAATAGTAAATTTGTTTGGTTATGGGGGACCAAAATCAAACTTAGCAAAAGATAGATAAATACGCCAATTGACAAGGAGATTTAACGTGGTTCGGTGGATCTTGGTCCGACCTACGTCCACGGGCACAAAAAGGATGATACTTTTATTACTCAAACACGCTTCTCAGCTCTGCTTCTTGTTTTTTACAAGTCTGATGGTAATGATTATGATGATGATTCTTAATGCTCTCAACTTGTTCCCAACTTCTTTTTTTTATGCACACTCTACCCTTCTATTTATAATAGTGTAGAAATCAGATTCCTTCTCCTACAAGAATTTCCTAGTTGAAACTATTCCCTTTTCCCATAAGGATTCCTAGTCAAAACTATTCCCTTTTCCCATAAGGATTCCTAATCAAAACTACCTTTACTTTCTTTATCATACTAGGAATCTGTCTCACAAGTTTTCCCAATGAAAATTGGATAACTTGTCGTCTTATCCACAAGAATAGGGTGTCATCTTCTGGAGCATATCTCGCTATCTGGTCGGTCTTCATGAGGTCGGTCATTATGGTCCTTTGAACTGAGAATGCTTCTGCCGATCTGATAATGCCCGGTCATCCGAACCGAAGTGGTCGGTAACCTACCATTAAGTGCTCGACCCTCACTTATGTGGTCGGTCATGATGGTCTTTTTTAATGATTTTGACCAAGGAGGGAATTTACCCTTTTACCCCTGCCGTGCTGCTTAAATATCATAGTGCCTAAAAAACACCATCAACATCTATCCCATAGTTCTCTGTAACAACGAGTTTGTGAGTTGATGCCGGAAACTATAAAAAAGATGGTGTGTCAATGAATCCGTCGGTGGTCACTTCAGGAACTTCAGAGAAAAATGCCTTGGCTGTAAATCTGGTCATTCCTGCCATCTTCATGAGCTCAGTTAACGAGGATCCCGATATCTACTAGTGGAGAAAATTCTTTGCCCTTATGCTGATGACGATCGACTCGGTGGGACGTAACCCGACCCCGAGCTGAGAAGAACATTTGGCTCTAGAGGAATGTCACCTCCCCAGACCAATAGAGGGCCGACCATGGGGGAGATGCTCTGATCCCATGCCGATGATAAGTCTTTCGGTGGGACGTATCCCGACCCCGAGCTGAAGAAAGACTTGGCTCTGGGGGAATATTACATCCCCAGTCCAAAGAAGCCGACTCGGCGGGACGTAACCTGACCCCGAGCTGAAAGAAAGACTTGGCTCTGGGGGAATGTTACATCCCCAGTCCAAAGAAGCCGACTCGGTGGGACGTAACTCGACCCCGAGCTAAAAGAAAGACTTGGCTCTGGGGGAATGTTACATCCCCAGTCCAAAGAAACCGACTCGGTGGGACGTAACCTGACCCCGAGCTAAAAGAAAGACTTGGCTATGGGGGAATGTTACATCCCCAATCCAAAGAAGCCGACTCGGTGGGACGTAACCCGACCCCGAGCTGAGAAAGACTTGGCTCTTGGGGAATATTACATCCCCAGTCCAAAGAAGCCGACTCGGTAGGACCTAACCCGACCCCGAGCTAAAAGAAAGGCTTCGCTCTGGGGGAATGTTACATCCCCAGTCCAAAGAAGCCGACTCGGTGGGACGTAACCCGACTCCGAGCGGAATAAACCATAAGGCCTCGGCGAAACAAAATCCAGCCCCGAGTCGAATAACCAAGCGGCCTCGGTGGAAGGAAATCCAGTCCCGAGCCGAATAAATAAGTGGCCTCGGCGGAATAAAATCCAGCCCCGAGCCGAATAAACAAGTGGCCTCGGCGGAACGAAATCCAGCCCCGAGCCGAATAAACATCGGTCTCGGCGGTACAAGAGCAGACCCGAGCCGGAAAGAAACACCGGTCTCGGCGGTACAAGAGCATACCCGAGCCAGAAAGAGACACCGGTCTCGGCGGTACAAGAGCAGACCCGAGCCGGAAAGAAACATCGGTCTCGGCGGTACAAGAGCAGACCCGAGCCGGAAAGAAACATCGGTCTCGGCGGTACAAGAGCAGACCCGAGCCGGAAAGAGACATCGGTCTCGACGGTACAGGAGTAGACCCGAGTCAGAAAGAGACATCGGTCTCGACGGTACAAGAGCAGACCGGAGCCGAAAAGAAACATCGGTGTCGGCGGTACAAGAGCAGACCCGAGCCGGAAAGAAACATCGGTCTCGGCGGTACAAGAGCAGACCCGAGCCGGAAAGAGACATCGGTCTCGGCGGTACAAGAGCAGACCCGAGCCGTAAAACATATATCAACCAAACAGACTTGGCGGTACAAGAGCAGACCCATGCCGTAAAACAAATATCAAAACCATTGTGTGAGCCATAACAAAAAAGGATAATCAAATGTCAACCTAAGACAGAAAAGGTCTTACTCAACTTTTTGGGATCTGTTGCCTTTCTTGGAACTCTACAAGGGTCACTACAAGCAAGACTCTTCTTAATACATCATCTCTGCATCTCAGCATTCCACGCATCCGACCGGATGACTTCCGCTATCAACTTGGTCGACCTCAAAAACCGAATGGTCTATGTACACACTGAGATAGCCTTCTTTCACCAAGTCTTCCACCTGCTCCCGCAGGTCTCTGCACCCATTCGTGGCATGTCCCCTTACGTTATGGTAGATACAGTATGCCCTACTATTTCCCTCCTCAATCGGGAACCTTTTCAAATTAGGCTCGGCGAACAGATCTTTATCCTGGATTTCCCGAACTATCTGGGACATAGGTTTGTTCAGGGGGGTGTATACTGTTCTCCCCACGACACGGTTGACTTGGACAGATGACTTTATCTTTTGAACATGACTACTCGGAGCTGTCGGTCTGAGTTTCTTCTGCTCCGGGATTGGTCTCCTCAAATTTCTAATCGAATCCCACTGATTGTCTGACTTGAGTATCTTAGCCTTTCGGGTGTCTACTCCCCGGGCAATCTTTTTCTCCTCCTCTATTAAGATAAACTTCCTGGCCAACTCCAGGGCAGTGGCATAATCCGATACGTCTTGAATCCTCAGGTGAGTCCACAACTTCCTGACCTTCAAACCTCCCTTGAGACTTTCTAGCGCTTCCGATGACTCGTACGCTCCGACCTCGAGCACTAAATTGTGGTATCTTTCAATAAAATTCCCCAGGGGCTCATCATCCCCCTGCTTCATCAGTCTCAATTCTCCCACCATTTTCTTGGGGACGCAGGCCCCTTTGAAGTGTCGAACAAATGACCTTCTGAGTTGAGCGAAGCTAATGATGCTTCCCGGGGCAAGACTTCTGAACCACAGAATGGCAGACCCGCCCAAGGTTAGGGGGAATACTTTGCAAATGGCATCCCCTACTACCCCTTGGACCTCCATTAATATGACGAAACTTTCAATATGGGACTTTGGATCTGAATGGCCTTTGTAGGGCGTCATGGATGGCATGTTGAAATGTCTTGGGAATTTTGCTGATTTTATTTCTTCTGTGAGGGGGGATTCCTCTTGTCATCCCAGATGTCTCATGTACCTATTTTGAGGCTTGCCCCCAGTTGGTCATCTCTTTCTTTAACCAAGATTTTACCTCGTTATTTGGGCCGCCATGTCGCTTTCTGCGCTCTTCTTCATGTCTGTTGCCATGGGTGCGATGTTCCTCACGCCTTGGGATCTCCCGAACAGTCTCGTCGTACTCTGTGCCTCCTCTTCTAGTGTAGCGGAGACTATCATAAGAGGAATCTGTCGAAAGTCTCTCTTCTTCTTCTTCCCATGTGTCCTCTGCTTGTGAATCTTTTTCCACAACTATGGATTTTATCCCGTAAGGACCCTTCCTCATCGGTTCATCGTCATCACTCACATCGGGGACCCATTTTCCATCTGCTATCTCTCCTGTTCTTTGATTAGCTCTGGTTTCAGGCTTCTCGCGGTTCCCCCCTTCCATTTTCTCCAGTCGGTGCATCATGGTTTTTAGGACGGTCTGACTATCCTCCATGTCCTTCCTTATGCTTTCTCTTATCTTCTTCATCCAATCTGTAGCCGGATTCCCCGACGATTGGTGATTTCCACCTTCTGCCATCGTCTTACTACGCGAGCCATTTTTTGTTGATTTCCCACAGACGGTGCCAACTGTTGACGGTGGATTACGGTCTCAGGGCAATATGGGAATATTACTCCCGAGACAATCCTCCCTCAATAGTGAATTTGTTTGGTTATGGGGGACCAAAAGAAAACTTAACAAAAGACAGATAAATACACCAATTGATAAGGAGATTTAACATGGTTCGGCGGATCTTGGTCCGACCTACGTCAACGGGCACAAAAAGGATGATACTTTTATTACTCAACAGGCTTCTCAGCTCTGCTTCTTGTTTTTTACAAGTCTGATGGTAATGATTCTGATGATGATTCTTAATGCTCTCAATCTGTTCCCAACTTCCTTTTTTTTATGCACACTCTACCCTTTATTTATAATAGTGTAGAAATCAGATTCCTTCTCCTACAAGAATTTCCTAGTTGAAACTATTCCCTTTTCCCATAAGGATTCCTAGTCAAAAATATTCCCTTTTCCCATAAGGATTCCTAATCAAAACTACCTTTACTTTCTTTATCCTACTAGGACTCTGTCTCACCAGTTTTCCCCATGAAAATAGGATAACTTGTCGTCTTATCCACAAGAATAGAGTGTCATCTTCTGGAGCATATCTCGCTATCTGGTCAGTCTTCATGAGGTCGGTCATTATGGTCCTTTGAACTGAGAATGCTTCCGCCGATCTGATAATGCCCGGTCATCCGAACCGAAGTGGTCGGTCACCTACCATTAAGTGCTCAACCCTCACTTATGTGGTCGGTCATGATGGTCTTTTTTAATGATTTTGACCAAGGAGGGAATTTACCCTTTTACCCCTGCTGTGCTGCTTAAATATCATAGTGCCTAAAAAAACCATCAACAACTTCTATTGGTTCGGGCTCACCTTGATACCCCGAAGACTTCACAAAGCATTCCATCAATTTCAACCCTTTCTTTTTAGCCCTCGGCTTTTCTTCATCAGACTTGTACCCCAAACCTCTTCAAGTGGTCTGACCTCTAAAATTAGGCAATGTTGAACCTTTGCCCGGCTTGAACTTCATCTTTTCCATGATCCTAGCCACCATAGGATCCACCCATTCCTCAAAAGTCACCGACACTTGGAACCTCGTGAAAGGCTGTATCTCCAAAGCAGCAACAGCATTGTCCACCTCAGCTCGAATGGTGACAATCTCTCCCTCATACGGGAACTTAGACATCTGGTGAAAAGTAGAGGTCACGCCTCCAAGCTTATGAAACCAAGGCCTTCCCAACAACAAGGCAAAAGTAGGTGGGATATCCAGCACTGTGAACTCAACTTCATCCTCAATAGGACCAACCTTGACCGCTGCAACAAACGTACCCTCAACTCCTCGCTTACTATCATCATAAGCCTTGATAGTCATACTAGAGGGATCCAGATCTGTTGCCTTCATACCCAGCTTGGCCAGAATCTTCAACAGGCACACATTAATGGATAAGCCGTCATCCACCATCACACAAGAGGTCCTTTTACCCCTCACTTCAGCCCTGATAAACAATGGTCTATTATGATTTCTCCCCTCAGCCGGGAGTTCTTCCTCAGAAAATGATATTGGCAGAGTTTCCTTTTGGACTGACCCAACAAACATTGCGGGGTTGGTGTCTTCTGGCACTACTATCTTACTTAAAGCCTCAACCATGGCCCGTCTGTGTTCCTGTGATGAACACAACAATTCCCAGATGCTAACTTGTGCCCGGGTATTTTTCAACTGCCTCAGTACTGTATCTCCCTCAGTAATCTCTACATTCTCAATCACTTCTCTGCCATCTGTTAATACTTCCTTACCCTTTTTCTGCCATATCATTATAGAAACGACCGCTGCGTGTCATTCCCATCACTTCTTCTTCATCACTACTGGAGAAGTCTTCCCATAAATTATGCCCCCGTTCTGTCTCATCTTCACTGTTACTATCCCAGATACCCAGGCAAAAGGCTTGATGGTCAAAGGACTTGAGGACAAGGCTTTCGGGTAGGCCAGAGTTTATCATGTAGGTCGGTGGGGGGCAGAGTGGTAATTTGGTATGGGATTTTGGTGTGTGTCGGGGCATTATGTTTCAGGGTCAGGTATCTTTTTGGAGTCTATAAGGTCCTGGATTTTATGGCGGAGGCGGGCATAATTATCAGTGTCATGGCCTTTCTGTTGGTGGAAGTGACAGTATTGGCTCAGATTGAGATGTGGTGGTGGAGGGTTGGGAAGTTGTTTGGTCTCCAGGGGTTTCAGAAGTCCTTGTCTTTTTAATTTCTCCAGCACCTTAGACAATGGCCTCCTTAAGTTGGAGAATCTCTGATTCCGGATGGCTGCAATCTCCGTAGAAACAGGTTTGGTACCTGATGTTCCCCTAATAGGCCTCCTACTTAGGCCATATAACTTCATGTTCTCTGCCTCTTCTTCTTCAATATCCATGACAGTTTCTCTTAACTGTCGAAAATCTGCAATCATGGAGGTCATCCTCCTCAGCTTGCCGTAAATCGAGGGCTTAGTGCCCTTGATGATCATTTTAATCTGGTCATTCTAAGAGGGTCGAGTCTGCATTTTCAGAAGCTGGCTTCTTCAGCGGTCTACATACTCCTTGAAGCTTTCCTCCGGCTTCTGCTTAGTGTTCTCCAAATCACGGAGTGACAAATCAATTTCCAAATCTGTAACATATTGCTTCAAAAAAGCATCAGCCAGTTCCATCCAATCTTCCTTAATCTTCTTCTCAAGGCTGTGATACCAAACTACCGGCGCTCCCTCAAGTGACATCCTAAACATTTTCTACACTTGATGCTTGGATCAACCCACTGAACTTATGACTGAAACATACTGACAGAGATGAACCCTCGGATCCCCATTCCCGTTGAACTTAGCCATACCCGGCATCTTGAACTGAGCTGGCAACTGTTCTTCGAAGGTCATTGCCTCATAATCTATCAATTCTTCATGTTTACCCCTTATTTTGCGGGTAACTGTTTCAACCTGATCCTGAAGCTTCTGAAATTCTGCTTGAGACCCAATCATTCTGCCTGTTGCATAGTCTGCCATGTCATCATCAAAAGTGGGGATATCATCCCCCAACCCATTCAGAGGCTCCTCGCGCCTCACATTCTCAAACTTCCCCCGGCACGGGGTACAGCCATACCAGCCACAGCAGTAGTCAAGGCTTGCAACTGTTCAGTAATTTTGGCGAGACCGTTTTCCAACTGATCTATCCGGGATACCTCGTTATCGGATGTACTCATATCTGTTACCGGTCTCTTAGTAAGTCTTCCCTCTTCCCTAATCCAATAGGAATCTATGATTTCTTTTATAGACATAGAGGGTGTTAACTGGATATATGTATGGATGAGATGAATGAGATGCATGCGATACAAAGAATATATCAACTCATTAAAATTTTCACACAAATCGGCCCATCATCATTACAGAAGCTTTTGGGCTAATTGTCATAGGAGTGAACTCGTCCCAGTTTAAATGCCCCAACAAGTTCACATCTCATGGCAAGAAGTCCAACTGTATCCAAATGATAATGCTCCTAAACACAACATATAATGGCCCATTGGCGTTTTAGAAGCTTTTGGCCCAATCATCATAAGATAAGTTATTGTCCCAGTTTAAATGGCCCAACAAGCCCATACCTCATGACAAAAGGTCCGAATGGATTCAAACGACAATGTTCCCAAACACAAGCATATAGAAATAATTTCTATAGAGTGGCCCATCAACATTTCAGAAGCTTTTGGCCCAATTGTCATAGCATATGAAATCGTCCCAGCTTAAATGGCCCAACAAGTTCGCATTTCTGACAAGAAGTCCAACTACATCCAAATGAGGATGGTCCACAAGCACAAGGAAATAGTTGCTATAAGCCATACAACTGCAATCTACGTGTGGGTTTGCGGGAGTGTAGACAAAGACTCTCGCTGGCGAAGGATTGCCCACAACTAGGTCTCCCCACTCAAGGGTTCGAGCGACCAAGTGAGCACACCTTTTTTATACCTTAAGGTACGTGCCAACGAGTTATGGTGTGACTAACTGTCAAATAGATTTCCCGTTGTAGATTCCCCAGAAGGAGGGTGGAGCGAACTCTCTTAAATACCCAAGCCTCTTAGGCTCTTATCGCTTGGTGACAGGAATAAACAACGAGTCCTCCAAATTAGTCCATCACAGTAGGCTACAAATAAATGATTATCTAGGTCCCTTCACAGCTTTTCCTTATAGAAAGGTAGTGAATGAAGGAAGACACCAAACCATTACCCAGCCTTAAAAAGTGCCTTTGATTAAACCTCTTTTAACCGACAGTAGACACGGTTAATTAAAGCGCAAATCCAAACATTACAAGACATTATTTCGAGGCCGATTCTCTATCCCCAGTGGAGTCGCCAAACTGTGGGACACAGAAACTGGGTGACGCATATTGTTCCGGGCTCGCGGCCCGAATGGGAGTACGGTGTAGCCCGCGGGGGACTAAACCGGAGAATAATGGAGTCGCCACCCGGTGTGAACCGGGACAAAGATTTAAGGTCGCACTCACCCCTCGCACGGGAATACCTCAAATCGTTGGGTTCGGAATAGTCCCTTACTTATGCCACTTGTAATGAAATGATTTGTGCTATAATTTAACCAAGCCTAAGCAACATTTATTTCCAAGGATAATTTACTCCTAAGTTCGCATGCATAAGTACAAGGCTCATATCTAAGTTTGCATATTACCTATGTCCGAATTTGTATATAACATATTTGCATATAATCTATGTCCCAATTTGCATGCATAAAGACGAATTGAAATACGGCAAATATTCAATGTCATAAGCACATTACATTTGATCATAGGCATGCCAGTAGATAATAATTATACAATCACGCATGAAAGCAAATCAGAATAACGGCAAGCATATAACTTCATGAAAATGTTGAATGGATGAATGCGGAAGCATAAGTAGATAACTATCGTGTAAACATGCATCATGGAAACGAACATGTGATCTTGTGGACACAATAAAAGACTAACTGTGAGAACATGTACAATCAAAAAGGTAAATGACAAAATGAGTATCCAAGCATGAGATGTGATGGAAGAGGGCCTATTTACCGTGGGCGTTCGTGCGGCGTTCGTAACCGAGTTCGAATGGTAAATAGAGGGTTCACGTTCGAGTAGCATTCGTAAACGCGTTCGAACAAACTGAGACCGAAAACATGCGTTCGTGCGATGTTTTGAAACGCGTTCGAACGGGGTTACAGCAGTGACCTCCAAAATGCAGTAACAACATGACACATACGTGAATGGATGAATAGACGACACCTAATCAATAATAACGGGCTAAAAGGCGCGACAAAGCATCGTGGTAAAGGATTTTAACCCCTCGACATAGAGGACCTTTAATTGAACTTACTAAGCCCATGCGCTAATAACATAATGCATATAAAAATGAAGACAACAATATCAAACTTTGTATACCCGATTGAACACATCTTACATTTAACCGAATATACGTCATCCGGCGTGGCGAAGCATCGTGGTAAAGGATTTTAACCCCACGAAATGGAGGACCTTTAATCCGACTTACTAAGCCCATGCGCTAATAACATAATGCATATAAAAAATAAATACAACAATATCAGATTTCGTATACCCGATTGAACACATCTTACATTCAACCGAATATACATCATCCGACGCGGCAAAATATCGTGGTAAAGGATTTTAACCTCTCGAAATGGAGGACCTTTAATCCGACTTACTAAGCCCATGCGCTAATAACATAATGCATAAAAAACATAAATAGAACAATATCGGACTTCGTATACCTGATTGAACACATCTTATATTCAACAGAATATACATCATCCGGCGCGGTAAAGCATCGTGGTAAAAGATTTTAACCTCTCGAAATGGAGGACCTTTAATCGGACTTACTAAGCCCATGCGCTAATAACATAATGTTATAAAAAATAAATACAACAATATCGGACTTCGTATACCCGATCAAACACATCTTACATTCAACCGAATATACATCATCCGGCGCGGCAAAGCATCGTGGTAAAGGATTTTAACCTCTCGAAATGGAGGACCTTTAATCCGACTTACTAAGCTCATGCGCATCACATTATTACATAAACAAATAACATTCAAAATTTAAATAACGATAATAAAAAAATCAAGATAACATGAATATAATATGTGCCGTATACTCAAGTGGTACGTGGAGTTATATCCCGAGTACAGATCATACTACCGTCCATTCTTAATCGGCTATGAAATTTATGGCCGGGTTTCCTTCCTATATACCACAAGAGGCGACACATTTTCAGTTTTATTCAAGGGCCACAACATACACCATTTCACAATACATACATTTGCTATCTATTCAAGGGACACAACATGCACACTTCCACAATAATCATGTAAATAAGATTCAATAAACAGTAAAAACGAATAAAAATGGATGTGAAAAGTGCCCTCAGGTCTAACCTTTTTCGTCGACTCTCGGATTCACGTTTCATGGTGATCGGAAGGATAAAAAGCTCCGCAACTTTTTCGGTTCACTGGTTTGCGTCTTTCCTCACTGTTTCACTGCTCAAGCTACTGTTTTGACTCTGTTTCACTGCTATTTTGCTGCTATATTTTTGTCCCTGTTTTTGGTGTTTTAGGCTACTATTTTTACGGTTAAAGGGCTACTATTTTTTGGCGTTTTTGGCTGCTGTTTATAGGTGAGATTCGGTAGTTTAGGGGGGTGTTCCAAAGGTAGTTTTTCGGTCAAACAGTGAATGTTTTAGGTAGTGATCTTCGGTAATACAATGGATGTTTTAGGGGCTATTATTTTCGGTGATCTAAGGTATTTATGGGGCTGTAATTTTCGGTAATAGAGGGAAGATGAGGAGAGAAAATTCTTTGTTGCTTCTTGAGTGTATTAGGCGTGAATGGAGTTGCTTTTTTCTTTGCTGTATATGCGTGAGAGTCAGGGGCATTCAAGGGTTGGAATAGCTTTGTTTTTATAGGCAAATGGGGATGGGTGAATCATTGCTTGACAAGGAATGGATTTGTGCATTAAATGAGGATTTGATTTAGTGTTAAACAAGGAAAACCAAGGATTGATTGGGGGACATGTTTTGGCTAGATTAGGAATATGATATATTTAATTTGTTTTGTTTAGGCATGATATTTGTTTAGTTAAGAATATAATAATCTTGATTGATTTTCATTAGGCATGATTTAATTGATATTTATTTTAATTTTGTATATGATTTTTAGATTTTATTTAATTCACCATGTGTTAAATATGTGTTTTATTAATTTGGATATGTTTTATGGGATTTGGTGGGCTAATTGGGCTTGGTGTGAGGCTAGCAGCAAAACCAGAAGTACCGACACCGTTCGAACATTGATTCGAACGCTACACGAACGCCCATAATCTGTTTTGCGTTCGAACGTGTTAATGAACGTAGCACGAACGAAAACAATGAACATGTGAATTGAATCTTTTGACATACTTATTCTGAATTCCCCATTCTAATGTCCGTTTCTCGCGACTTCCGTGACTTAAAAGGTAGTGTCTCCAAATGAGACTCATCATAGGGACTTACATGCAAAAATGCAGTGCCTACACTCTGGTAACTAGTCTCTATAATCGAATTAACATGACCTAGTCATATTATCCCGATGATTGCAGTACTTAAGAGTATTAGTTCCGTATCCTACGTGATCATCATCTCCATATGACTGAAGGGATATTTCTATCTTGAAATCACACCCAATACACTACGATTCTCAATATACCCAGAAGAGGTGTACACATAACCTGTTAAAGCCTCGGACAACCAAAATCAAAGTATATTGATTATCGCAAGTATTAGCGATGCAAGTCTTAGGTTAAGACCAAATACACCTACTGTGGGAACACGGAAACTGGGCGACGCATGCTGTCCCGGGCTCGCGGCCCGGTTGGGAGTACGGAGTAGCCACGGGGGACTAAACCGGAGAATAATAGAGTCGCCACCCGGTGTGAATCGAGAAAATGAGATTTAAGGCCGCACTCACCCCTCGCAAGGGAAGACCTCAAACCGTTGGGTTCGGAATGGTCTCTTACTTATGTCACTTGTAATGAAAGGATTTATGTAATAATTTAATCAAGTCTAAGTAACACTTATTTCCAGAGTATCATGCTTCTAAATTCACATGCATACATCAACAAGTTCATCACAACATGCAACATCACATGGCAATCTCATGAACATATTTCAATCATATGATATGGAAAACTAAGAACAACCTAATCATGCTTGAGTACTATCTCATGAACCTATTCACCAAATAACATGCTAACAGCCTAATCATGCTTGAATATCATCCCAAGAACACATAGAATGGATAAATGCATGAATACAAATAATATGATTGGCTACATAATACAAGAAAGATCAACCAATAGGCAATTATGCATGAATATGATAAGACAGACTCAGTTCAGTGTGTGTGCGTTCCTGTAGCATTCGTAAACACGTTCGAACGGTAAATAGAAGGTTCGCGTTCGTGTAGCGTTTGATAACGCGTTCGAACGGTACCAGACCTGATGTTACAAAATGCATGCACGTTCGAGTAGCATTCGTAAAACGCGTTCGAACGGTAAATAGAAGGTTCACGTTCGTATAGCGTTCGAGAACGCGTTCGAACGGAACCAGACCTGATGCATGATAAGACCAAGAAAGTGTGTGTGCGTTCGCGTAGCGTTTGTAAAACGCGTTCGAACGGGAAACAGAAGGTTCGCGTTCGTATAGCGTTCGAGAACACTTTCGAACGGAACCAGACCTGATGCATGATAAGACCAAGAATAAAGACAATAACGTCAAGCTTAGTATGCTCGATTGAACGTATCTTGTATTCAATCGAACACACATCAACCGGCGCGGAAAAGCATCGTGGTAAAGGGCTTTAACCCCTCCCAATAAGGGATCTTTCATTGCACTTACTAAGCCCATGCGCTCGATTGAATCATGCATACAAATAACTAAAAACAATAATATCAAACTTAGTATGCTCGATTGAACGTATCTTACATACAACCGAACACACATCAACCGGCGCGGAAAAGCATCGTGGTGAAGGGCTTTAACCCCTCCCAATAAAATATCTTTCATTGCACTTACTAAGCCCATGCACTCGATTGAATCATGCATAAATAAGCAACATGCAGAATTCAAATAACGAAAAAATAAATAAACCGAAGCAACATAAAACAAAAGAATGTGCCGTTTACTCAAGTGGTACGTGGAGTTGTATCCCGAGTACAGATCATACTACCGTCCATTCGGAATCGGTTATGAAATTTATGTCCGGGTTTCCATCCTATATACCACAAGAGACGACACTTTTCCATTCATCCAATACCCACAACACACATCATACACAAACAAGATTCAACAAATAATTAAAATACAATCAAGATAAATAACAAAAATCAAATAGAGATGAGTGTGAAAGGTACCCTCAGGTCTAACCTTTTAAATCACCTCTCGGATGTACGGCAAACGATCGTCGGAAGGGTGGATGCTCCGCAACTCTTCCGGTTCACTGGTTCACTGCTCTCGTTCGTTGTCTCACTATTTGGAGTCGTCGTTCTCCGTCTTTTGCTACTTGCTTTGCTTTCTCTGATTTGCTCATGTTTTCCGGCTATTTGGTCTCCGTTTCAGGTCTATTAGTGGACTGTTTTGGGTAGTTTGTGTTGGTTTCTATTATATGTCCCAAGAAAGATTAAGCATGTAAAATACTACAAAGAATATATATTTAAACATGAAGTATGGCGGAATCATACTTACAATGCCTTGTGATGAAGAAGATGATCAAATGGTAGAAGCTCCAAGTGATGGATGGTTCGGCCAAGAGGAGGAAGAAGACTCCAAGCTCCAAGCTCTTGTATTCCAAGCTCTTTGATGGTTTCCCTATCACCTCTTTTGATCCCTTGCTTGTGCTAGCAAAAATGGAGAAATGGAAGATCAAATCTTCCTTGCCCTTGTCAATGGAGTTCTCGGCATTTGAGAGAGAAGAGAGAATTTTTGGTGTAAAGTCTTGAATTAATTAATCTTTTTCTAACAAAAATCAATTTATATTTATGTTATAATTTATTAAATTAATAATAAATCTATGACATAAACCATGCAATGGCTTAGAGTGTCAAACACTCAAACTCCATGCAAAACCTTTGAGTGAAATGCACACTATCACCATGCAATGCCTTAGAGTGTTTTGTACACTATTAACATGCAATGCCATATCAATGACAAGTGTCATGTGGGCCCCACACGTTTCCCAATGAAAGTGGGCCCACGTCCACTCACGCGTTCGGGTTCGATATTTCCGAAATACCGAGCTAGCGTCGCGACGTTAATTAAATCGGATTTAAATAAATAATCGCTCCTAGCGAAATTATTATTTACGTCGCTTACGAATTAATTCTAAATTAACTCGCACGCCCGAATTAAAATCTAATTTTAATTTTGCGTCGAAATCGAATTTCGATTATTATATCGAATATAATAATTATATCGATTAATTCCAAATTAATCGTTCTCTCTCTCTAAATAAGGCACTTTATCCGAGATAAAGTTTCTCCGCAATTAATCCAAGATTAATTAAGTTCGAATCAAATATCATAGGTGAATCTTCAGGAAGCGACCCAAGAGATCTCCGGATATTTTGGCAGTAATACGGTCGTCGGATAATCCGAACACGTACGGCTCGTACCGTCTTACAATCTTACAAGACAAGTTGCTTTTACTAGCAAGTGCTCCCCCACAACCCTCTCAAGATTCTCTCTAGAAATTAATAGTCTCTAATCTCGACGTATCGTATACGATCGTAGTATTTTGCGTAAATCGATCCAGTTCGATGTGGACATGCTTCTGGGGCCGGGATGTGTGTCTGCCGTACGAAACATATATCGGACATCAAGTCAGCTAGTCTCTTTAAATTACAATCCTGACCTAGTCATATTGTCCCGACGGTTGCAAACCTTTATGTACTAGTACTGTGTTCTGTGCCCTGCGTGATATCGCCTCCATATGTCTGAAGCGATACTTCTCTCTTGACATCATCATCATCACACACACTCCGATTCTCACGATTCCCGATAAGCAGGTGTAACACAGAAGTTTAGGGTCCCCAACCACCAAAACCAAAGTTTACCGATTGTCGCAAGTACTAGCGATGTAAGTCTCAGGTTAAGACCATATACACCTACCCTGATGCGGCCTCCATAGACACGCAGACATACTACCAATGGGATTCCGCGGGGTCTATCCAGAGCGAAGCTGTTTTCCGTACCATCGGTAAAACAACCCTCCTATTGCACTTGCATAAGTATCCAATACTTAAATATATGAGAACTATGCTGTTGTGCCCTCACAACGTGCACAAGCGCAACTAGTCTATTCCGCATTATCGATGTCCGATCTCGATAATACTCCGACTAGGGATATTTAATGATTAAACTTTTATAGATTGATACTGTCTCATATCATCTCAATCCAGTATTAATCATATGGACTTTCGCCATTTATTAGTCAAAGTAAATAATATTACAAAACGGCAAAAGGCAATTTCATTATCACATAGTTAATTTTGTACAATAATACAATATCATTTACAAACAGTGACGCTATGGGACATAATGTCTAACAATCTCCCACTTGGCCTATAGCCAGTCACTCAAGCATCTAATACCCGAACTATGTATGTGTCGTTCAAAAAACTTGCTGAAGAACAGCCTTCGTCAGCGGATCTGCAATGTTGTCATCTGATGTGACCTTCTCGACCTTTACATCGCCACGATGTATAATCTCCCGAATCAGATGGTAACGTCGAAGAACATGCTTGGACCTTGATGAGACCTTGGTTCCTTAGCCTGTGCTATAGCCCCGTTATTGTCACAATACAATGGAACGGGCTCAGCTGCTAACGGAACTACTCCTAATCCGATTAGGAACTTTCGGATCCAAACTGCCTCCTTTGCTGCTTCAGATGCAGCGATGTACTCCGCTTCTGTTGTTGAATCGGCAACAGTATCTTGCTTGGAAGATTTCCAGCTCACTGCTCCGTTATTCAAGCAAAAAATGTACCCGGATTGCGACTTGTAGTCATCCTTGTCGGTTTGGAAACTTGCATCGGTATACCCAGATACCGCAAGTTCTCCACCTCCATAAATTAAGAAAGCATCCTTAGTTCTTTTAAGATACTTAAGGATATTCTTAACTGCTATCCAGTGACCTTCACCCGGATCGGCCTGATAGCGACTGCACATGCTCAAAGCATATGAGACATCAGGTCGTGTACATATCATGGCATACATGATCGATCCGACTGCCGAGGCGAACGGTATCCGACTCATGTGGTCTCTCTCTTCCTGAGTCTTAGGACACATGTCCTTAGACAGAGAGGTACCTCGTGCCATTGGAACCAATCCCCTCTTGGATTGTTCCATGTTGAATCTCTTCAACACTTTATCAATGTATGTACTCTGGGAGAGTCCAAGCAGCTTTCTAGATCTATCCCTGTAGATCTTTATTCCAAGAATAAAGGCTGCTTCTCCCAGATCTTTCATGGAGAATTTTAATGAAAGCCAAGCTTTCACCGACGTTAGCATGGGAATGTCATTGCCTATAAGCAATACGTCGTCGACATAAAGGACAATAAAAGTAAGTGCTCTCCCACTAACCTTCTTGTATACACAAGGGTCATCTGCGTTTTGCACGAAATCATATTCCTTTATGATCTCATCAAAACGCTGATTCCATGACCGTGATGCTTGCTTCAATCCATAAATGGATCGATTTAACTTACAAACCTTGTTTGCAAGTCTAGGTACGATAAAACCGTCAGGCTGTTGCATATAAACATCCTCCAAAAGGTTTCCGTTAAGGAAAGCGGTTTTAACGTCCATCTGCCATATCTCGAAGTCGAAATATGCAGCTATTGCAAGCATTATCCGAATGGATTTAATCATGGCAACGGGTGAGAAGGTTTCGTCATAATCAATACCATATTGTTGACGATACCCCTTCGCTACAAGCCTAGCTTTGTACGTTTGTATGTTGCCATCCATGTCGGTCTTCTTCTTGAAGATCCATCTGCATCCAATAGGCTTTACGCCTTCTGGTGCATCAACCAGTGTCCAAACTTGGTTGGCGTACATGGAATCCATCTCGGACTTCATGGCTTCTTGCCATAAAGCGGAATCGATATTTTGTAGCGCCTCCTCATACGTAGCCGGCTCATTATCCTCAATAAGATTAATATCAATATGAGGTGAGATCAGGAACCCATACCTCTCAGGTATGTTCTGACTCTCTCCGACCTACGCGGTCCTTGTGTATGTGAAGTTTGTGGTACAGACTCATCCCGGACGGTCTGTTCTTGTTCCGTCGTTGATTCATTGCCAGGAACAGTATCACTACGATCTTCATCATCGAGTTCTACTTTCCTCCCACTTACCACTGCATTCATTTATAAAATCCTTCTCAAGGAAAAATGCTTGTAGAGCAACAAATACTTTGTTCTCTTGTGGGTGATAGAAGTAATATCCTTTGGTTTCCCTAGGATATCCAACGAAAAGGCATTTATCAGATTTGGGTTCAAGTTTGGTACCTTCCAAACGTTTAACATATGCCCAGCATCCCCAAATCTTTAGGAAAGAGAAACCTGGTTTCCTTCCTGTCCATATCTCATATGGAGTCTGTTCAACAGACTTCGACGGTACCTTATTCAAAATAAGTATAGCACTGTTTAATGGCGTATCCCCAGAAGGATATTGGTAGCTCAGTGCGACTCATCATTGACCTCACCATGTCCAACAAGGTGCGGTTTCTCCGTTCGGACACACCGTTTAATTGCGGTGTTCCAGGAGGAGTCCACTGTGAAAGAATACCATATTCTTTCAAGTAATCTTGAAACTCATAACTTAAGTACTCGCCACCACGGTCTGACCGTAATGTCTTGATACTCTTCCCTGTTTGTTTCTCCACTTCGTGTCGAAACTCTTTGAATTTCTCAAAAGTTTCCGACTTGTGTCTCATAAGATACACATAACCATAACGAGATGCATCATCTCTGTAAAGGTTACGAAGTAGTGAAAACCACCTCTAGCCTGGCTAGACATGGGCCCGCATACGTCAGTATGAACGAGAGCCAACAGTTCTGTGGCACGTTCACCTTTACCACTAAAAGGTGATTTAGGCATTTTGCCTAAAAGACAAGATTCGCAGACGTCATATGAATTGGGATCAAATTCGTCCAAGTACCCACTCTTCGAAAGTGTGGATATGCGAGTCTTGTTGATGTGTCCCAGACGACAATGCCACATATAAGCTTCATCTTTTAGATTACTTCTTTTGAGCCTTTTGTTTGTCATTTTAGGAGATTCATTTATATTCAAAATATAAAGACCGTTATTTGCAACAGCTGTGCAAATTTCTGCATCATTTTTATATAAATAACACCCAGTGTTCCTGAATACAAAAGTGTAACCCTGCTGGGTTAACAAGGATACAGATATAATATTCCTAGTTAAACTAGGTACAAAATAACAGTTCAAAAGTTTAAGTTCATGCCCTGAGGGCAGTACTAAAACAAAAGTCCCTACGGCCAAAACAGCAACTGGTGTTCCGTTTCCAACTCGTAGATCCATCTCCCCGGATGCCAGCACCCTGCTATCCTGCAGATCCTGCACATCAGTACAAATATGAGCACCACAACCAGAATCAAAAATCCAATTTTTAAAACTAGAAGTATTCATATTTATCTCAATAACAAACATACCAGAAGCGATAGCCTTGCCATCCTTGATATCCTCCTTCTGCCCCTTGCCCATTCGGCAGTCACGTTTCCAGTGACCCCTTTGCCTGCCGCAGTTGAGGCAGATGTCGTGAGATTTGTCCCTTGGCTTCCTAGAAGCAGATGTCAACTTGCCTTTGCCCTTTTTCTTGAACTTCTTCTTCTTTGCACCTCCAATTGCCTTGGGGCCACCCTTTGGCGCATGAGAGGTCGATGCAAAATGCGCCTCGCGCTTGCTCCCCTTTAGGAGTTCCCTTTCGGACTCCTTCAAGATAGATAACAGCTCTCCAAGAGTGTCATCTGTATCCATCAACTTATAGTTGACTATGATTTGTTTCCAAGTATCAGGAAGTGACTGCAAGATCATATCTATAGTCAGCTCAGCCTGCAAGACTATTCCCATATTGGCCAACTCATCAATATCGGCAATCATTTGAGCCCCGTGGGCTTCAACTGATGCGCCATCTGTCATCCGGGAGCGGAAGAGTTTCCTTACTAGCTCGTACCTCTTCATCCGCTTATTAGTGCGGTGAAGATCACGCAATCTTGCCATCATGTTATAGGGATCCAAGTCCCTATTCTGGCGTCTGAAATGCTGGGTCATTGCAGCTAGCATAACTGACTGAGCTTGGTCACAATCATCACTATGAGTTTTCCATAACTCTAGCTCCAGTGGCTCAGTGGGTTTAGGCGGGAGAGGTCTCTGAATAGTATACAGTATCCTCTCAGCCCCAAGCACTATCTTGAGGTTCATTTCCCAGTCGGCAAAGTTTGTCCCTCTGAAGACATTATCGCCCATGATAATGTCACGGATATTACCTTTGCCAATCATCTTGACAACTATAGTCCAACTATAAAGTCAACGATGTATTGGTACAGTCAAACTGTTACAAATAAAAATAACAATATATTAGTCCAACTAATTAAAATATTGACGAAATGTTTTTGAAAGACGCGTAAGGCTAAGTATCTGAACGAAATTGCAAATTCAATAATAGCCTCCCACACTATTTTCTTCAAGTTTCTAACCCTCTGTAGACAACTCGGGAAATCTAATTTCCTAGTGGGCTAGGATCCCGTTAAATAACACACAACCTTGACTTTGGCCAATAAAAATTGTATGCTATTTAACATAGGTAGATCTCCATGATCAATTGGATCTCATCCAATTCCTAGATCCGGTTAGGTGGACATCCAAGTCCGAAACATATGTATAATGTCAATGTATCCAATACATTCTCCTAACCATATCCTCCGAATCAACTAGGCTTTGCTTTGGCCAAAAAACAAACCTAATGATTCCGTTAAGCTAGACCCATTGACGAGGAAAGTTTCGTAATCAATGTCGTTGGACAAAAAGTGACCTGACTTTGGTCAATAAAAATCACGATTTGGACAAGACACCGATATGCAACAAAACTCTCATGATTCAAGTACATCCTAGGTTGACAAAGGTCTTGACTTTGGTCAAAAACAAACCAATGCCAACTTCGGATCTTGAACAAGAACCATTCAATGGAAGGATATTTAGCTTAATATAAATTGAGGGATTTTCGCGTAATTGGCAACCAATTTATTTATCTTTGTTAGGTCTCATCATCATACACCCTTAAGCATGCTTCTAAAACATCATAAAGCGCGTAAAGTAAAGTAATAGTGATATGCGGATGGATATTTAAACAACTTGTTCCTAGAACAAATCACTCCCTTTCCTCTCCCCGCTAGCACTATTCTACAACTACCCAATTACATAATACAATAAGAGAAACCTCATTTACATTGAGGGGAATTAGGTGAGAAGAGAATACAAAGAGATAAAGAGATAAGGCTGGACACGCAGTCCAATAATAAATTCCAAATTTACAATAATTCTAAAATTACCCTTTCCCTTTTCCCTTCTAATATCCATCCGATATACACTATTCATTCATCACATACATATATATTCAAACAAGACATGCTTTTACAACCAATCTAATCCAATTAATTAGTCTTTGTTAATGTGATCATCCAATGTTCAAACAACGGTTTGATTTTGTGCGAGTCCAACTCGATTGAGAATAAGTACATAAGTACGAATTCGCGAATTATATCGAACTACTAATTAAATCTAATTCAATTCGTATTCAATACTAATCCAATTATTTAATTCCAAATCAAATGTTTACACTTTTAATATGCTTTAAAGACTTAGATTCTAAATCTAATCCTATTGGGTCTCAAAGCCCAATTAACATCCAATGTGAATTTAATTCAAGTCAAATGGGCTTAGAATTGATTTATTAAGGCTTGGGCTTTTGGTCAATGCGGGTCAAACCCAATTGCCAAGCCCAAATAAGGAATCACCCTTAAGTGCCATAAAACCAATTTTAAGCCCATAAGGCCCAATTAAATTATTAAAGCCCATTAATTAATTTTAATATTCCAAACATTAAAGTCCAATTAATTAAAGTGTAATACCAAGATTAATATATTAAACCAAATATTTCAAAAATACCCATTTAATTTATTAATCATGTATTTGTCAAATTAAATGTCCAACATTAATTTTATCAAAAATCAACTCCATTTCATGTCCTTGTACATTCGGCCAAGGTGAGTTATTTGTGTCGATTTGTTTTTCAATCCGATTGAATTACTAATCTACGTCCCGTACACGTTCTAAGTCATCTAATGATCTTAAACACAAAAAATTTCAATCTACTCCAAGTAGTAACACATTCGGCCAAGGCATGGATTTGGGGAAAAATCATCCAATGCATTTTTCATGAAATTGATTCCATATTCATCATGTTATACACATGCAAGCATACTTATTAATCAAATTTCATAAGAACATGCTTATATCAATTTCATCATGCCATTCGGCCAAGGTGGGGAAAAATCATCCAATGCATTTTTCATAAAATTGATTCCATATAACATCATGTTATACACATGCAAGCATACTTATTAATCAAATTTCATAAGAACATGCTTCAATCAATTTAACACACCCATTCGGCCAAGGTCAAAATTTTGGGGAAAAATCATCCAATGCATTTTTCATAAAATTGATTTCATATAATGTCATTTAACATACATATAAGCATACTCATTCATCAAATTTCACAAGAACATGCTTCAATCAATTTTACCCAAATTTTAACCTAAAGTATTTCATGCTTAAACCTAGCTCAATGATACCATTGTTGGTTTCTATTATATGTCCCAAGAAAGATTAAGCATGTAAAATACTACAAAGATATATATTTAAACATGAAGTATGGCGGAATCATACTTACAATGCCTTGTGATGAAGAAGATGATCAAATGGTAGAAGCTCCAAGTGATGGATGGTTCGGCCAAGAGGAGGAAGAAGACTCCAAGCTCCAAGCTCTTGTATTCCAAGCTCTTTGATGGTTTCCCTATCACCTCTTTTGATCCCTTGCTTGTGCTAGCAAAAATGGAGAAATGGAAGATCAAATCTTCCTTGCCCTTGTCAATGGAGTTCTCGGCATTTGAGAGAGAAGAGAGAATTTTTGGTGTAAAGTCTTGAATTAATTAATCTTTTTCTAACAAAAATCAATTTATATTTATGTTATAATTTATTAAATTAATAATAAATCTATGACATAAACCATGCAATGGCTTAGAGTGTCAAACACTCAAACTCCATGCAAAACCTTTGAGTGAAATGCACACTATCACCATGCAATGCCTTAGAGTGTTTTGTACACTATTAACATGCAATGCCATATCATGACAAGTGTCATGTGGGCCCCACACGTTTCCCAATGAAAGTGGGCCCACGTCCACTCACGCGTTCGGGTTCGATATTTCCGAAATACCGAGCTAGCGTCGCGACGTTAATTAAATCGGATTTAAATAAATAATCGCTCCTAGCGAAATTATTATTTACGTCGCTTACGAATTAATTCTAAATTAACTCGCACGCCCGAATTAAAATCTAATTTTAATTTTGCGTCGAAATCGAATTTCGATTATTATATCGAATATAATAATTATATCGATTAATTCCAAATTAATCGTTCTCTCTCTCTAAATAAGGCACTTTATCCGAGATAAAGTTTCTCCGCAATTAATCCAAGATTAATTAAGTTCGAATCAAATATCATAGGTGAATCTTCAGGAAGCGACCCAAGAGATCTCCGGATATTTTGGCAGTAAATACGGTCGTCGGATAATCCGAACACGTACGTACCTCGTACTACTCTTTACTTTACCGATTCACAAGACAAGGTTGGCTTCTAGCAAAGCGCCATGCCTACCCAATTCTCCAGAAATATTCTAATAGGAATATAAGATCTGTATCAGGCGTAGTATACCGTAGTATTGCGTAAATCGATCCAGTATCGGATGATCACATGCTAGGCCTGGGGCTGGAGATGTGTCTGCCCCGTACGAAACATATATCGGACATCAAGCAGCTAGTCTCTTTAAATCAGACAATCCTGACCTAGTCATATTGTCCCGACGGTTGCAACCTTTTATAGAGTACTAGTTCTGTGCCCTGCGTGATCATCGCCTCCATATGTCTGAAGCGATACTTCCATCTTGACATCACATCCAGCACACTACGATTCTCGATAAACCCAGAAGAGGTGTACACAGAACCGGTTAGGGTCCCCAACCACCAAAACCAAAGTTACCGATTGTCGCAAGTACTAGCGATGTAAGTCTCAGGTTAAGACCATATACACCTACCCTGATGCGGCCTCCCATAGACACGCAGACATACTACCAATGGGATTCCGCGGGGTCTATCCAGAGCGAAGCTGTTTTCCGTACCATCGGTAAAACACAACCTCCTATTGCACTTGCATAAGTATCCAATACTTAAATATATGAGAACTATGCTGTTGTGCCCTCACAACGTGCACAAGCGCAATACTAGTCTATTCCGCATTATCGATGTCCGATCTCGATAATACTCCGACTAGGGATATTTAATGATTAAACTTTTATAGATTGATACTGTCTCATATCATCTCAATCCAGTATTAATCATATGGACTTTCGCCATTTATTAGTCAAAGTAAATAATATTACAAAACGGCAAAAGGCAATTTCATTATCACATAGTTAATTTTGTACAATAATACAATATCATTTACAAACAGTGACGCTATGGGACATAATGTCTAACAGTTTGTGGCTTATGGATGTGTGCGCTTATGTGAGTGGTCTGAGCGGTTGTTAATTAATGCATGAAGGTGAGCTAGGTTGAAGTGGCGAAGGGCTGAAGGGCGTCGGGTCTTGGCTGAAGCGTGAGGTGGCCTAAAGGGGCTGTTGATGGTGCCGTGAGTTTATGAGTGTGAGGGGCTGATCTGTTTACGTTTTTGATTGTTTGGGTGATGTTCGAAGGTGATAGGTGAAGGTTCACGGGGTTGTGTGGTGAATGTGGGATGTGTTGGGTGCTTATGAAGGCTAGGGTTTATTTTTGGTCTTTGCTGTGTGTGTGGTCGTGAGAGAGAGAGAGGAATGGCTATGGTTTAGTGTTGTTTATATAGGGAAGGGTTAGGGTTTCACCTTGTCTCACAAGGAAGGGATTTGATTTGGTGTTGGACAAGGAAAGCAAGGGATTTGATTTGGTTTAGATTAGGAAGGTTGAATATTTGATTGGCTTGGTTTAGGAATACAATATTTTAAGTTAGGAATATATATATTTGATTGAGAATATAATTGGTTGATTGATTTTATTAGGCATGGCATCTTTTTTAATTGGTATGTGATTTTTAGATTTGTTGATTTGACCATGTGTTTTAAATGTGTTTTATATTAATTGGGATGTGTTTTATGGGCTTTGGTGGGTTAATTAGGCTTGGGTGTGAGGCTAGCAGCAAAACCAGAATTACCGACACCGTTCGAACGCCTCCTCGAATGCGGCACGAACGCCCGCAATTTGTTTGACGTTCGAACGAATTAACGAACGCAGCACGAACGAAAACAGTGAACCTTGTTTATTCTGAATTTCCCCTTCCGACGTCCGTTTCTCTTGACTTCCGTGACTTAAAAGGTAGTGCCTCCAAATGAGACTCATCATAGGGACTTATATGAAAAAATGCAGTGCCTACAGTCACCCCCACTTTGATGGGACTTGTGTAATGTGCAACAGTGACAATCCTATCAAAGTTATGCAATGCATTTTCACTTACCTGGCTCGCCAACTGCCACTTGACTTTCCACGTGTTGAGTTGATTTGGGTGGTGAGGTGTTGCGACCCCTGGTTCATTCCCGAACCGTGTTGTGATGTGGTCCATTCCCGAACCGTTACCGTAAGGTGGTCCATTCCCGAACCGTTACTGTGAGTTGGTCCATTCCCGAACCGTTACTGTGAGGTGTTCATTCCCGAACTGTTATCGTGAGGTGGTCCATTCTCGAACCATTACTCTGAGGTGGTTAATTCCCGAACCGTGCTGTGTTCTCGGAGTGCCATTCCCAGCTTGTTCATTCCTGAAATGTATTTGTAAGGTGGTCCATTCCCGAACCGTTCTTCCATTCTTGGAGTACCATTCCTGGCTTGTTCATTCCTGAACTCTGCTCCATTCTTAGATTGCCATTCTCGGCTTGTTCATTCTTGAACTCTGCTTCATTCTGGGATTGCCATTCTCGGCTTGTTCATTCTTGAACTTTGTTCCATTCTTGGATTGCCATTCTCGGCTTGTTCATTCTTGGACTATGTTCCATTCTTGGATTGCCATTCCCGGCTTGTTCATTCCCGAACTGTGTTTCCATTCTTGGAGTGCCATTCTCGGCTTGTGATGCAATGGGTCTCAACCCTATGACTCATCCCCAAAACTGATAGTGATGTGGGCCTCGACCCTAGGACTCATCCCCAAAACTGATGCTGAAATGGGCATCGGCCCTAACTGCTACTGATATGGGCCTCGCCCCCAGACTGATACTGATGTGGGCCTCGACCTCGGGATTCATCCCAAACTGATACTGATGGGGCCTCGACCTTCGGGATTCATCCCGAACTGATGCTGAAGTGGGCCTCGGCCCGAACTGCTACTGATATGGGCCTCACCCCAGACTGATACTGATGTGGGCCTCGACCCTCAATTTTCATCCCAAACTGATACTGATGTGGGCCTCGACCTTCGGGATTCATCCCAAAACTGATGCTGAAGTGGGCCTCGGCCCTAACTACTACTGATATGGGACTCGCCCCCAGACTGATACTGATGTGGGCCTCGACCCTCGGGATTCATCCCAAACTGATACTGATGTGGGCCTCGACCTTCGGGATTCATCCCCAAACTGATACTGATGCTGATGTGGGCGTCGGCCCTCACTGCTATTGATATGGGCCTCGCCCTCATACTGATACTGATATTGGCCTCGCCCCCCAGACTGATACTGCTGATATGGGCCTGGCCCATGTGATTCATTCCTGAAGACTGCTGACATTGTATGTTACTGCTTCTGGTTGGCTTGCATTCGGCGCTTTCTTTTTCTCCTTTGAAACCTGTTATTACAAAACAGAACAAACACGAAAGGATGCAAAATGCGTTACGTGTATGCATGCATGAATGTTCCTATCCCGTCGGGTTAGGTCTTCCGTCAATTCTCTTGGTGACTGCTTAGCCTTCTCTTCCTCAGACAAGCTACTTCTTCAATCTGTCTACGTTGATCGGCTCGGTGAACTAATTCCCTTCCAAGTATGATATTTTCACTGCCTCTATTTCCCAATTTCTGAATGTCTATCTTATCTTTTCTGTTTGCTTATTTCGAAGGTTCCCCGTGTTCATCCTGGATTCCATAGTACCAAGGTTGAATACTTTTCTCAAATATACTCATATTGCAGAAGAGTTTCAGCGAAATGAACGTCTTTATTATTGTTGAGGAAAAGAGTTCGAACAAGTAACAATATCAATGTCTTTTAAAAAAAAACTGGATCAAATAGACTAGGAGGAACATCTCCATCATCCGCAGCACTGCCTTCTTCTCTCGGCCTATGGTTCTTCACTGTCATCCATGTAAGAAGCTTGGTGGTTGAGGGTTTCTTTTCATGGGTTGGGTATTTTATGGGAATCTATGAGATCTTGAATTTCATGCCTGAGGCAGGTGCAGTTGTCGGTGTCATGGCCATGTAGCTGGTGGAAGTGACAATAAAGGTTCACATTTATGTGTGGTGGTGGGGGGTGCGGAAGTGGCTTGCCTTCTAAGGTTTCAAGATTCCTTGTCCCTGTAACTTTTCAAACACCTTCGACAAAGGTCTACCAAGGTTGGAGAATCGTCGGTTCCTGATGGCAGCAACCTCGACAGTAGCGGGCTTAGTCTCATAATACCCCCCAAAAAACCGCCTATTCTGGCCATAGAACTTTCTGTTTTCAGCCTCATCTTCCTCAATATCCATGACAGTTTCCCTCAATTGTCGAAAATCAGAAATCATCGAAGTCATCCTCCTCAGCTTACTATAATAGAGGGCTTGGTGCCCCTGATGATCATTTTGATTTGGTCCTTCTCTGAGGGCCGAGTCTGCATTTTCAAAAGCTGGCTTCTCCAACGATCCACATACTCTTTGAAACTTTCCTCTGGCTTCTGTTTAGTGTTCTCCAAATCACGGAGTGACAAGTCAATCTCTAAGTCTGTAACATATTGCTTCAGAAAAGCATCAGCTAGTTCTCTCCAATCTTCATTAACCTTCTTCTCAAGGCTATGATACCAAACCATAGGTGCCCCCTCGAGTGACATCCCAAACATCTTTTGGACTTGGCGCTGTGATAGGCCCACTGAACTCATGACTGAGACATATTACTGCAGATGGACTCTCGGGTCTCCATTCCCATTAAACTTGGCCATGTCAGGCAATTTAAACTGAACTGGCAGCTGTTCTCCGAACGTCATTGCCTCATAATCTAACAAATCCTCATTCTTACCCCTCATTTTGTGGTTAACTGTTTCAACCTGATCCCGAAGCTTCTGAAATTCTGCCTGAGACCCAATCACTCTACCTGCTGCATATTCTGCCATGTCATCATCAAAAGTGGGGACATCATCCCCCAACCCATTCGAAGGCTCATCACGCCTCACATTCTCAGAATTTCCCCCAGCACGGGGTACAGCCATATTTGTCATGGCAGTAGTCAAGGCTTGCAACTGTTCAGTAATCTTGGCGAAACCATTTTCCAACTGATCTATCCGCGATACCTCAATATCTGATTCACTCATGTCTGTTCTCAGTATTTTGGTGAGTCTCCCTTTTTTCTAACCCAACGGGAATCTATGATGGCTTTCAGAACACAAGGGTTAACATGATGTATGTATGCATGGGGTGCATGAGATGCATGTAACATATATAACATACTAAATCAACTAAAATTTTCAACAAATCGGCCCGTTATCATTTTAGAAGCTTTTGGGCTAACTGTCATAGGAGTGAACTCGTCCCAGTTTAAATGGCCCAACGAGTACACATCTCATGGCAAGGAGCCCAACTAAATCCAAATGGTAATGTTCCGAACATAAGCACAAAGAAAGATAATGCAAACATACAACAATAATTTCTACAGAATGGCCCATCAACATTTCAGAAGCTTTGGGCCAATGGTCATAAGGTACGAACTCGCCCCAGTTTAAATGGCCCAGCAAGTCCGCATTTCTGACAATGGTCCAACTGCATCCAAATGAGGATGGTCCACTAGCACATACTCAAGAAATAATTGTTACTTTAACCATGCAAACCCGGTCTATGGGTGGGTTCGTAGGAGTATAGACAAAGGCTCTCACCGGCGAAGGATGGCCCACAACTAGGTCTCCCCACTCAAGGGTTCGAGCGACCAAGTGAGCGCACCCTTTTTTATACACTAAGGTACGTGCCAATGAGCTATGGTGTGTGACGGACTGTCAAATGGATTTCCCGTTATAGATTCCCCAGAGGGAAGGTGGAGCGAGGCTCACTTAAATACCCAAGCCTCTTAGGCTCTTATCGCTTGGTGTCAGGAATAAACAACGAGTCCTCCAAATTAGTCCATCACAATAGGCTACGGTAGATGGCTATATAGGTGCCTTCACAGCTTTTCCTTCTAGAAAGGTAGTGAATGAAGGAAGACACCAAACCATTACCTAGCCTTAAAATGCCTTTGATTAAACCCCCATTTTATCCACTATAGACACGGTCAATTAAAACATAAATCCAATCATTAAAAGACAATATTCGGGGCCGATTCTCTATCCCCAGTGGATTCGCCAGACTGTGGAACAACAGAAACTGGGCGACGCATGCTGTCCCGGGCTCGCGGCCCGGTGGGAGTACGGAGTAGCCACGGGGGACTAAACCGGAGAATAATGGAGTCGCCACCCCGGTGTGAACCGGGAAAAGAGATTTAAGGCCGCACTCACCCCTCGCAAGGGAAGACCTCAAACCGTTGGGTTCGGAATGGTCCCTTACTTATGTCACTTGTAATGAAAGGATTTATGTAATAATTTAATCAAGTCTAAGTAACACTTATTTCCAAAAGTATCATGCTTCTAAATTCACATGCATACATCAACAAGTTCATCACAACATGCAACATCATCATGGCAATCTCATGAACATATTTCAATCATATGATATGGAAAACTAAGACAACCTAATCATGCTTGAGTACTATCTCATGAACCTATTAACCAAATAACATGCTAACAGCCTAATCATGCTTGAATATCATCCTAAGAACACATAGAATGGATAATGCAGGAATACAAATAATATGATTGGCTACATAATACAGAAAGATCAACCAAGAGGCAATTATGCATGAATATGATAAGACAGACTCAGTTCAGTGTGTGCGCGTTCGTGTAGCGTTCGTAAAACGCGTTCGAACGGTAAACAGAAGGTTCGCGTTCGTGTAGCGTTTGATAACGCGTTCGAACGGTACCAGACCTGATGATACAAAATGCATGCGCGTTCGAGTAGCGTTCGTAAAACGCGTTCGAGCGGTAAATAGAAGGTTCACGTTCGTATAGCGTTCGAGAACGCGTTCGAACGGAACCAGACCTGATGCATGATAAGACCAAGAAAGTGCGTGTGTGTTCACGTAGCGTTTGTAAAACGCGTTCGAACGGGAAACAGAAGGTTCGCGTTCGTATAGAATTCGAGAACGCGTTCGAACGGAACCAGACCTGATGCATGATAAGACCAAGAATAAAGACAATAACGTCAAGCTTAGTATGCTCGATTGAACGTATCTTGCATTCAACCGAACACACATCAACCGGCGCGGCAAAGCATCGTGGTAAAGGGCTTTAAACCCTCCCAATATGGATCTTTCATTGCACTTACTAAGCCCATGCGCTCGATTGAATCATGCATACAAAGAACTAAAAACAATAATATCAAACTTAGTATGCTCGATTGAACGTATCTTGCATTCAACCGAACACACATCAACCGGCGCGGAAAGCATCGTGGTAAAGGGCTTTAACCCCTCCCAATAAGGGATCTTTCATTGCACTTACTAAGCCCATGCGCTCGATTGAATCATGCATAAATAAGCAACATGCAGAATTCAAATAACGAAAAATAAATAAACCGAAGCAACATAAACAAAGAATGTGCCGTTTACTCAAGTGGTACGTGGAGTTGTATCCCGAGTACAGATCATACTACCGTCCATTCGGAATCGGCTATGAAATTTATGTCCGGGTTTCCATCCTATATACCACAGAGACGACACTTTTCCATTCATCCAATACCCACAACACACATCATACACAAACAAGATTCAACAAATAATTAAAATACAATCAAGATAAATAACAAAATCAAATAAAGATGAGTGTGAAAAGTACCCTCAGGTCTAACCTTTTAAATCACCTCTCGGATGTACGGCACACGATCGTCGGAAGGGTGGATGCTCCGCAACTCTTCCGGTTCACTGGTTCACTGCTCTCGTTCGTTGTCTCACTGTTTGGAGTCGTCGTTCTCCGTCTTTTGCTGCTGCTTTGTTTTGCTCCGATTTGCTCCTGTTTTCTGATGTTTGGTCTCCGTTTCAGGTCTATTAGTGGACTGTTTTGGGTAGTTTGGTGGCTTATGGCAGTGGGCGCTTATGTGAGTGGTCTGAGCGTTTTGTTAAAGTAATGCATGAAGGTAAGCTAGGTTGAAGTGTGAAAGGCTGAAGGGCGTAGGGTCTTGGCTGAAGCGTGAGGTGGCCTAAAGGGGCTGTTGATGGTGCCGTGAGTTTGTGAGTGTGATGGGCTGATCTGTTTACATTTTTGATTGTTTGGGTGATGTTCGAAGGTGATAGGCGAAGGTTCACGGGGTTGTGTGGTGAAGGTGGGATGTGTTGAGTGCTTATGAAGTTAGGGTTTATTTTTGGTCTTTGCCGTGTGTGTGGTCGTGAGAGAGAGAGAGGAGGAAGGCTATGGTTTAGTGTGTTTTTATATAGGGAAGGGTTAGGGTTTCACCTTGTCTCACAAGGAAGGGATTTGATTTGGTGTTGGACAAGGAAAGCAAGGGATTTGATTTGGTTTAGATTATGAAGGTTGAATATTTGATTGGCTTGGTTTAGGAATACAATATTTTAAGTTAGGAATAATATATATTGATTGAGAATATAATTGGTTGATTGATTTTAATTAGGCATGGCATCTTTTTAATTTGGTATGTGATTTTTAGATTTGTTTTGATTTCACCATGTGTTTTAAATGTGTTTTATCAATTGGGATGTGTTTTATTGGCTTTGGTGGGTTAATTGGGCTTGCGTGTGAGGCTAGCAGCAAAACCAGAATTACCGACACCGTTTGAATGCCTCCTCGAACGCGGCACGAACGCCCGCAATCTGTTTGACGTTCGAACGAATTAACTTAACTCAGCAAGAACAAAAATAGTGAACCTTGTTATTCTGAATTTCCCCTTCCGACGTCCGTTTCTCGTGACTTCCGTGACTTAAAAGGTAATACCTCCAAATGAGACTCATCATAGGGACTTATATGCAAAAATGCAGTGCCTACACCTACCCTGATTCGGATTCCCATAGACAGATAGTCATACTACCAATGGGATTTGAGGGGTCTCTTCAATGCGAAGCTGTTTCCATTACCATCGGTAAACAGAGCCTCCTATTACACTTGCATAAGTATCCAATACTTAAATATATGAGAACTATGTCGTTATGCTCCCACAACGCGCACAACAATGTAATACTAGTCTATTCCGCATTATCGATGTCCAATCTCGATAATACTATGACTATGGATATTTAATGATTAAACCGTAATGGTTAAACTGTCTCAATCTTATTAATCTGGTACTAATCATATGGACTTTTATCATTATATATCCCGGTAATCCATTTACAAATGATTAAAAGAGCAATTTCCTTTGTCACATAGTTAATTTGTACAACAACACCATGTTCTTTACAAATAGTGATGCTATGGGTCATAATTGTCCAACATACACCATTCGGCAAGGGCATATTGGGAGAAGTATATATTGTTTTGTTTCATTTTCATTAGGTTAGCTTAAAAGTTGTAGAAAAACAAACACAAAAGAGTTGAGAGAAAAGTTGAATAACACGAGAAAAAGCTTGGAAATTTGTTGATTTTGTAAGTTTTTCTTTAAATCTTTCAACTTAGAAAACGTTTCTAACATGCTTAGCTTAAACATGTGTTACTAGGATATTGTCTCTACACTTATAGTTTGTGTTTTAATTGGTTATGAACTTGTTTTAAAGATGAAAGCATGTATGGTTTATAAAGTAAGCTTGAAATGGTTTCAATGGCTTACTTTTGATTATTTGATAATCATGTTGCCATTATAGAGTTTCTATGCCACTCATTGATGATGTAGAATTTTTGTTAAGTTGTTTCATGATGGTGAGACTTGTTTGGTGTGGTAAAGTTTGAATTAAAGTGTTGGATTTATTGATTTGGTAAGATTTGTCAATTTGAAGAAATTGTAAAATTATGGTTCTTAACCCTTTCCAAATTTGGGGCTTTTCATATATGTGATGTATTATGGTGTGTATATGATGCATATTAATTTTTGGGTTGTTGATTGGATTTTATCTTGACATATTTTGAACATAAAAAAGACCAAATTGCAAAAATTGAAAAATTCTGGGTGGTTTCGGCAATTAGCAAAAAAATGGGTTTTTTATTGCAATCTAATTTTGATGTGTTAGACATGTTGGAAATCATTTTAGAAATGATTTAGAATCATCCAAAATAGTATTTGACAATTTTAGGACTAAAATGATCAATTTGTACAGTATTGGGGTAATTCGATACCCATACCAGGAATTTTGGTTTCTTATGTAATTTTCAGAATTGATAATTGGGTAATTAAATAAATAAGTTTATTTAATTGATCTAAGAAAACTTGAAATTTAAAATTTTGATTTCCGCCTTTCCGCTGCGTTTACCGGATTTTCGCCATAAAACCCCTACACCTATATAGTCAAAAATGTGAGAACTCGAAGAAAATAGCTCATAAGCGGTGGAAGTTTAGTAAGGAGAAAAGAGAAAGGGTCAATAGTTTTAGTGCAAAAGTATAATAGTAATACCTTAAATAGGAAGAATAATAAAGTCCCTAAAGATAACTATGAATTATTGTTGTCATGGCAAAAGAGATTAGGGGTTTCAAATCGAATGGAACTAAAATAAGTGAGACGACAGACCACGAATATAGTACAATTTTGGAATGATAACTCATGTGAATAGTTGAGATAAATGAGGTTGAATATAGTTGGAGGTTTAGAAATAAGGTTTCAGTGATGCATAGAGATAGTGGTAGTATGACGATAAGTGTAGAGTATTGAGTAGAAGTTCATGGAATGAGATTAAGGAATTACCTTTCATTCAGGAATTCAAGGAATTGTTCACTAAAGCCACAAACTTTGGAGTGATATGTACAAGTATGACAAGAGATTTCCAGAGGTTTGGTATTAAGATCTCGAACATAAGAGGAGAAAGGAAATTAAGATAAGGATAAGTAGGAGACAAAGATATCTCGACCAAGACAAATCTACGAGTTAAGCCACATAAGAGATTCGAGGACGAATCCTATTTAAGGGGGAAATTTATAACGACGATAATCCCGACTACTGTACATTGTGGGACGAGAGTTATATGATAAATTATGTTTGGACACATATACTCTCATGAAATGATTTTGGGAACGATCGGAAAATTATTCGAGATTCTGATACTAGATGGTACGAGGTTCCACTCCAGATAGCCCATGGTATTGGGTCGTAACTTTCTCATACGGACCTAAAACAGTAGCCCGAGCATCAAAACAGCAAGGAAAAACGTTGAGGTAACAAATCGGAAAAGTAGCGGATTATTTGCCCTTCCAACGGACGTGTAACGCCCTTTCTTGAGACGAAAAAAGAGGTTAGACCTGAGGGCACCCTTTTACTTATATTCTTTCGTTTTATTTTATTTATTTTGAAATATTATTCCATGAGAGTCGCTTGAGGCATGATGTGATTGTTGGATGAGCGGGATATGTGTTCCTTTTTGTGGTATATCGGGTGGAAACACGGACGTAAATTCCGTAGCTGATTCCGAATGGACGGTAGTACGGTCTGCACTCGGGATACAACGCCACGTACCACTTAAGACACACATATCTCGTTCCATCCAAACTTGCATTTGAGCATGTTGTAGTTTATAGGTCGTTTATTTATTATTTAAAGCATGGTTTATTTTAGTTTGTTATTTATTTGTTAAAGCATATTTAGGTTGTTCCTTATGCATGTTATTAGTTTATGATGTGTTTGAATAATGATTTATACATGTTGATTTAATGGTTCAATATGCTCGTTGTGTTACATTGCGTGGAGTTATTTGGATGAAAGCATGTTAGATCTAAGTATCCTTGAGCATGATATTGAGTAGACTTGGTTAGTTCATTGCACAAATTATATCATCACAAGTGACATAAGTAAGGGACCATTCCAAACCCAACGGTTTGAGGTCTTCCCTTGCGAGGGGTGAGTGCGGCCTTAAAATTTGTCCTGGTTCACACCGGGTGGCGACTCCATTATTCTCCGGTTTAGTCCCTTGCGGGCTACTCCGTACTCCCACTAGGCGCGAGCCTAGAACAGCATGCGTCGCCCAAGTTCTGTGATCTACAATCTGGCGACTCCACTGGGGATAAGAGAATTTGCCCCGAAATAATGTCTTTGTATGATTTGATTTAATTTGTGCTTTAGTTAACTGTGTCTACCGTAGGTTGAAAGGGGTTTAATCAAATGCACTTTTAAAACTAGGTTAATGGTTTGGTGTCTTCCTTCATTCACTACCTTTCTATAAGGAAAAGCTGTGAAGACACCTAGATAATCATGTACTAGTAGTCTACCGTGATGGACTAATTTGGAGGACTCGTTGTTTATTCCTGTCACCAAGCGATAAGAGCCTAAGGGGCTAGGGTACTAAGAGAGCCTCGCTCCACCCTCCCTCTGGGGATCTACAACGGGAAATCCATTTGACAGTCAGTCACATACCATAACTCGTTGGCACGTACCTTTAGGTATAAAAAAGGTGCGCTCACTTGGTCGCTCGGACCCTTGAGTGGGGAGACCTAGTTGTGGGCAATCCTTCATCGACGGGAGCTTTTGTCTATACCCCTGTAAACCCGCGTATGAACTATAGTTGTAGGATCAGTAGAGATTATTCCTTTATGTTTGGGACCATTGTCATTTGGATTCAGTTGGACTTGTTGTCATGAGGATAGGCTTGTTGGGCCATTTAAACTGGGACGAGTCTGTGCTTTATGGCAATCGGGCCAAAAGTTTCTAAAATGATGATGGGCCAACTAGTGTAAAATTCTTATGAGCTTATATATTACATGCATATTATGTCTCATACATCACATGCATCTCATGCATACATGCATCATGTTAACCCTCGTGTCTTAAAAGCCATCATAGATATCCGTTGGGTTAGAAAAAGAGGGGCTTGTCAAGAAGAGTTTAGCGAACATGGATATCGGGGAAAAGGAAATCAAGAAACAGAAAACTTACGGCAATGAGAGAAAGACCATGGTGGGCCAAAAAAAAAAGGGAAAAAACAAAAAAGAAAAAAAAAGAAAAAAAAGAGAAAAAAAAAAAGAAGAAAAAAAAAAAAAGAAAAAAATTTATGTTCTTAGTCCTAATAGTTAGGCATAAGTCCGATGATGAAATTGATTGCTTAAGGTGAAACCTTAGAAACGATAAACTCTTGATGTGCTTTTATCTGATACTTGAATGATTAATCTATGTTAGACTCGTAAGCACTTCACTATAGGTTCTTAGCGGTGAAAACTTGAGTAGTTGGCAAGGTGACTAGTTGAGAAATTGTAGGTCGGTGAATGACCGTTGCTTAGATGTCTATCTTGATTTGCTTATGTTATGATGTGTGGTATGGCTGAAAATGAAAGAAAAATCTCTAAAGAAAAGAATTGAACAACCTATAACCAATAAGCGTGAAGCTACCCATGGGCGAGTATTAGAGTATTAGGACCACCATGAGGAGAAATGCTACCTTAAAGGGTATGTGTGTTGAAAAAGAAGAAAAAAGAAAGAAAAAAAAGTTCAAAATGAAAAGAAAAAAAAGAGAGAGACACAAAAGAGAAAGAAAACCATACCACATTGAGCACAAAAAAGCAATTGCAGAGCATAACTGAGACATATGGGTTGGTTTGACCCATCGATCCCGATTTTTGAAATGAAATCATCGAGTTAGCTTACCTGGATTAAGTGTGAAAGAACCTTTGCACACACACACTTTGAGTCTGGCTTAGATCACTTATTCAAAGGCTTGGATTTGAGTTGCATTGAATGTTTTGAAGGTTCTCTGGTTTCATTACTGAGCATTCTTTGAGGACAATGATATGTACAACTATTGAGACTATTCGTAGCATAGTATGATGATATAGAAGGCCCCACCATGTGGTTCATCTTGACCAAGTGCAAATAGCGGAGAGCAGAAAGCTAAACCAAGGACTGGGGGCGACCAGTACCACCACATCGTGAATCCAGGACATAACAAGAAATTGAGCCATGAGACCAGAGAGAAGACTGATCAATCACCTGGAGAACTGGCGGAAGACCTAACTCAACGGAATAGGAAATTCATTCATGCATGCATGCATACACGTAACATATTTTGCATTCTTTTTTGTGTTGTTTTTTTTTTGTATTCACAAGTTTCAAAGAAGAAAATGAGAAAGCGGCAAAGACAAGCCAACCAGAATCAGCAACATATGAGTAGTAGTTTTGGGGATGAGTCCCAGGGTTGAGGCCCATATCAGTTTCAGTTTTAGGGATGAGTCCCGGGGGCGAGGCCCGCACCAGCATTGATATCAGTTTTATAGATGAGTCCTAGGGTTGAAGCCCGCGTTGTCAGCATCAGTTTCAGGAATGAATCCCAAGGCCGAGGCCCACATCAGCAGAGTTTTGGAATGAATCCCAGGGCCGAGGCCCACATCAGCAGAATTTTGGAATGAATCGGGGAATGAATCCCACGATCGAGGCCCACACCGCCAGAGTTTTGGAAACAATACGGGAATGAATCCTAGGGCCGAGGTCCACATCATCAGAGTTTTGGAATGAATCCGGGAATGAATCCCAGGGTTGAGGCCCATGAGTTTGAATCCGGGAATAAATCCTAGGGTCGAGGCCCATATCATTAGAGTTTCGGGTATGAATCTCAGGGCCGAGGCCCACACTATCACCAGTTTGGGGAAAGAATCGCAGGGTCGAGGCCCACATCGTCAGAATTTGGAATGAATCCAGGGAATGAATCCAGAGCCGAGGCCCACATTGTCAGCGGTATTGGGATGCGTCGCAGGGTTGAGGGCCCACTGCATCATCATCAGTATTAGTCTTGCCGGGTATGGCACGCTGGGGGCGAGGCCCACATTGGTTCAATATTAGTTCTGCCGGGTATGGCATTCTGGGGGCGAGGCCCACATTAGTTCAGATCAGTTTGCCAGGTACGGCACTCCGAGAATGGAGATATCAGATAAGCTAGGTACGACACTCCGGGTATGGAGACGTCAGATCAGTTTTGCCAGGTATGGCACTCCGGGTATGGAGATATCACAGCTGCGACACCCTAGGTACGGGGTTAGCACTGAGACATTTGTGGCTCTCTAGATACGGAGACGTCACTGCGACACCCTAGGTACGGGGTTAGCACTCAGACATTTTATGGCTCTCTAGTTACGGAGACGTCACCGCGACACCCTAGGTACGGGGTTAGCACTTAGACATTTGTGGCACTCTAGGTACGGAGGCTTCACCGCGACACCCTAGGTACAAGGTTAGCACTGAGACATTTGTGGCTCTCTAGGTACGAAGACGTCACCGCGACACCCTAGGTACGGGGTTAGCATTCAGACATTTTGTGGCACTCTAGGTACGGAGGCGTCACTGCGACACACTAGGTACGGGGTTAGCACTCAGACATTTGTGGCTCTCTAGTATGGAGATGTCACCGCGCGACACCCTAGGTACGGGGTTAGCATTCAGATATTTGTGGCACTCTAGGTACGAAGGCGTCACCCGGGACACCCTAGGTGCGAGGTTAGCACTCAGACATTTGTGGCACACTAGGTACGGAGACGTCACTGTGACACCCTAGGTACGGGGTTAGCATTCAGACCACAACGACGCCCTAGGTACGGGGTTAGCACGCCAGGTACGGTATGTGGACTATTCAGACATTTTGTGGCTCTCTAGGTACGGAGACGTCACTGCGACACCCTAGGTACGGGGTTAGCATTCAGACCACAAGCGACACCCTAGGTACGGGGTTAGCACGCCGGGTACGGCATGTGGACTATTCAGACATTTGTGGCTCTCTAGGTATGGAGACGTCACTGCGACACCCTAGGTACGGGGTTAGCATTCAGACCACATCGACGCCCTAGGTACGGGGTTAGCACGCCAGGTACGGCATGTGGACTATTCAGACATTTTATGGCTCTCTAGGTACGGAGACGTCACTGCGACACCCTAGGTACGGGGTTAGCATTCAGACCACAGCGACACCCTAGGTACAGGGTTAGCACGCCAGGTACGGCATGTGGACTATATGGACTACCGAGGAGTATGTGGACTATGTGGACTACCGTGGAGTATGTGGACTATGTGGACTACCGTAGAGTATGTGGATTATGTGGACTACCGTGGACTACCGAGGAGTATGTGGATTATGTGGACTACCGTGGAGTATGTGGACTATCGTGGACTACCGTGGAGTATGTGGACTACCGTGGACTACCGCGACACCCTGGGTACGGGGTTTAGCATTATCAACTCAGCACAGCAGGCAAACCAGGTGGCAGCTGGCGAGCCAGGTAAGTAAAAATGCATTGCACGTACTTTGATAGGATTGTCATTTCACACACTGCACAAGTCCCATCAAAGTGGGGGCGACTGTAGGCATTTCATTTTTGCATATTAGCCCGATGATGAGTCTCGTATGGAGACACTACCTCTTTAGTTGTGAAAGCCGCGGGAAACGGACGTTGGAAGGGTAAAAGTTGGAAATTAGCATTTTGTCAGATTTTACTCGCTTGTTTCGCTTCGGGTTCGCTTGTTGGACCTCTGTTTTAAAAACACACCAAACCCATTAAATCACATCCAAAAATAATTAAAACATTTGAAACACATCTCACAAATTAAATAATTAAAACAAAATTAAATTAAATTAAAACACATTTCACAATTAAATAATTAAAACAAAATTAAATTAATTAAAACACATTTCACAAATTAAATCACCTTCCTAAATTAAATAAATCTCTTTCCTAAAATACATAAATCACTTCCCCAAATTAAAAGATTTCCTTATCACATACAAAATTAAAAGATATCCCCTTTAAAACACACAAATCATATTCCTTCTCCAACAAGGTAAACCCCCTCCCTTGGCCTATAAAAATAACTCTTCTCCACACAATTCAAACCATGGCTGGCTCATCCTCACGAAATCAACCCTAATTCACATTCTCGCACTAGCCTCTCTTCTCAAACCAAAATTTGCCTCAAAGCCTTCATCCAGCCTCCAGCGTGGCTCCATTCACTAAATAAACCCTTCAACCGCCACAAATTGAAGACATCCATTACAAGCCAACACTCGCCACCTAGCCCTTACTACCCACTCAATCAAACCACAACCTGCACGCACAAACTGAACACAGCCCACACTCACAAACGCCACACGCCTTCCACGCAATTGCCCAATTCAGCGCAACTAGCCACATACTCCCTCCATTCACGCCCACCACTCACTGCACTGCCCTTTGCCGCACACTAAACCCTTTTCACAATCATCAAATTCACGCCCAAAACAAGTTTAAGCCTTCCTTTGCACGCCCAAAGTCCTCTCCAAGCCCTTTGCCGCAAGTCCCCCACACCAAGCCCTCCAATTGCCGCACCTCCTCCACTCCCTATCCTTCACGCCTAAACCCTTTTCACTGCCCTATTGCCGCATCTTTAACACTCATCACAGCCCCCAAATCAACCTTAAAACAGCCCTAAACATTGCCCTAAAGTCGCACAAACAGCCCCCACACACAGCCCATCAATTCACGCCCAAACCGAGCCTAAAACACTCACGGCCACTGCATCTTTACTGCCGCAAACAGCCCCTGACCTGATCTGATTTTGCTGCGATTATAACCCATAAAACAGCCCCAAAACCACCCAAAAACTGCACTAAAAAACTGCACAAAATCCCCCCTTAAACCCCTCAAAAAATCGCACCTTTTGGCCCTCGAAATAATCCAAAACAGTCCACTAAATCACCAAAACAGTGACCTGAATGCAGCAGTGAAACAGCAGCGAAACGGACCTAAAACAGTAGCCCGAGCATCAAAACAGCAAGGAAAAACGTTGAGGTAACAAATCGGAAAAGTAACGGATTATTTGCCCTTCCAACGGACGTGTAACGCCCTTTCTTGAGACGACAAAAGAGGTTAGACCTGAGGGCACCCTTTTACTATATTCTTTCGTTTTATTTTATTTTATTTTTTGAAATATTTATGCATGAGTCGCTTGAGGCATGATGTGATTGTTGGATGAGCGGGATATGTGTTCCTTTTTGTGGTATATCGGATGGAAACCCGGACGTAAATTCCGTAGCTGATTCCGAATGGACGGTAGTACGGTCTGCACTCGGGATACAACGCCACGTACCACTTAAGACACACATATCTCGTTCCATCCAAACTTGTATTTGAGCATGTTGTAGTTATAGGTCGTTTATTTATTATTAAAGCATGGTTTATTTTAGTTTGTTATTTATTTGTTAAAGCATATTTAGGTGTTCCTTATGCATGTTATTAGTTTATGATGTGTTTGAATAATGATTTATACATGTTGATTTAATGGTTCAATATGCTCGTTGTGTTAAATTGCGTTGGAGTTATTTGGATGAAAGCATGTTAGATCTAAGTATCCTTGAGCATGATTATTGAGTAGACTTGGTTAGTTCATTGCACAAATTATATCATCACAAGTGACATAAGTAAGGGACCATTCCGAACCCAACGGTTTGAGGTCTTCCCTTGCGAGGGGTGAGTGCGGCCTTAAATCTTTGTCTCGGTTCATACCGGGTGGCGACTCCAATTATTCTCCGGTTTAGTCCCCTGCGGGCTACTCCGTACTCCCACTAGGCCGCGAGCCTAGAACAGCATGCGTAACCCAAGTTCTGTGATCTACAACGTCGCGAAACTTTACGAAAAACGTTTTTCCCCAAAATGACGCAAAACGTGTTTTTGACCGAACGGACTACCCAACATCTTATGGGGACTGCCCAGGGCAGCCCCAATAGTGTTAGGGCAGTTCATAGGCTGCCCGAACAGTGACAAATTCACTGTTTTGATAGCCGTCACCCAGTAACGCCGTTTTTTTTACCGTTTTCACTTATTTCAACTCCGAAATAATTTCCGGCAATTATTCCAACACCTAAAATACATTCAAATGACATCATTTTTTATCACAAATTAGAATCAATTCCAGATCTCATCTAGAATAGAAGATTATCAAATTCATGCTTTAAATCCAAATTTCCAAGATTAATCCAATTAATCAAAACACCAATCAAAATCACCACACATGAAGCACCCAATAACAATTCTAGGCATTACAAGAGTGGTCATAACACTCTAGAATGGCAACATATCATCAATGCATAAATTGGACTAATATTTTAATAATATCAACCAATCACTTCACACATGCATCAACACGTCCAATTCCATCCACCACAACCAAAAGCCCCAAATTTTATGAAAAGAAGAAACCCTAGGATCTCATAAGATCATCAAGAAACAAGAAACAAAATTTCTAAGCTTATGGAGTTGAAGAATTACCTTTGATCATTTTTTTCCTAAGCCTTTTTCCTTGATTTTCTTCTTTTCTTCATGGTTTCTTCAAACAACAAAATTTGAAAGCTTCTCTAATGGAGGTGTTCGGCCATCATCATAGATGAAAGAGAAATAATTTTCAACCTTAAAAAAATAGGGGTCATGACCGACTTATGTATATAGGAAAGGTATTTTGGTCATTTTCATTTTAATCAAATTAAATGAATTAAAATTTATAATAGCAAATCAAATTTACAACACAAAGCTTAATTAAATCATGCCATGTGTTCACCAATGATAATTAAACATTTTTCATAACAATTATGAACAATTTATCAATTAATTATTAAAATATTTAACATTTAAATATTAAATAATTAATTAATATAATTATTATTATATATGTATTTTATTTACATTAAATAACAAATACATATATTTATGGCATGTGTTAAAATCTCATTTGATGATTAATTAATGCGTATCTAATCAAATTATGTATCAAATACAAATACACAATAATTACTATTGGCCAAAATCCCCTAACGCATGTGTTATCGTTTAACCGATTAAACGATTCGAATTAACTCATTTAATCGATGAGTATTATGAATAATCTGTATTATTCATAACATGTTGCCCAAGTGCTCAACGAGTACACTTCATATTGTAGGACTCTTAAGTTAGGTTTATCCGTCACGAAATCAAATTTTGTGTCCATAATTCACCCCACTCATGAATTATGACGACCATAGATAATCTCGCTAAACTATGCAAGTCTAGGTCATTGCATACGTATAATCCCTATGTCACAGGCTATCCATATTATACATGGGATATAGATAAAAAATTCAATTCCGTTTGGTATAATATAGTCAACTTTCAATTTACATCTCTAAATAACACTCGGAACTGATTTCCAAAGTTATACCACAGCCATGGATTTACTAGATCGTAAACAGGTGTAGGATGCCTATGCCCTGTACACAAGAACTGGCAGATTCTATCTTGATACGCACAGGATATCATGAGCATCGGTCCATACCCAACGAATAGGGGAGGTCTGATCATGAATAGATCGGTGACGTTACTGCTATCAAAGTGTGGAGGATAACTCATATATCCACAGTGGTGTCTTAAGTCGAATGACCACTATGCTCGTTCAACTCGAGAAATTCATATTGACATTGGTGTACCATCTATTAGGAAATCTTTAGTGAGTCATTCAGTGTTTATCAAATAAACACCTACATGTCTATACGAGTCTCCCGAGACTCATGGTTCACTGGAATAAACCATTGGACCAAGTCAATATACGACATGTACTGGTCTCAGCGGATTTTACTAATCGACCCGTGTTATTAAATCTTGACCATGAACTTTATTTAAGGATATACATCTTATAGTGCGCTTCCCAATGTCAATTACAAACTACATTGTAACTGCGCACTATATTGTAAATCCTAGGGTCTTTGTCTAATATACACGTATCACTAAACCAGATTTAGTTTCAATCTAATCGTAATTAGATATCTAATCGCAATTAGATCGAATATGTGTATAAAAGACAAGAGGTGCTACCATTAAATTAGTAATATTATGGAAAATCGGATTGCTCGTATTCAGGAATCGGACATAAATACGATCCGGATTGGCACTCTGAGCACCAACCCTAACAGGGGAACAACCTACCTCGGTATGTAACTCGATTCAGATATGAAATTGATGGATAGAACCTGTGTACATGTAGAGGATTGGGGGGACGACGATACGTAACGTCCCCAGATCCTAGTTCAGGACTAGGTATGAGAGATGCCACTAGATCCTAGTTCAGGGTCAGGCAGTAGCATAGATCCGCACTCATGGCTCTAGTTCAGTGGCTTGGGGGACGACGATACGTAATGCCCCAAGACCATTAGTTAGACGTATGGGGGGACGGCGATACGTAACACCCCCATGCATCAGGTTTTCCTTTCAGAGATAGATTTCAGTGACAGATTTCCAAAGAAAAGGTTTTCAGAAATGATATTTTTCTAAAAGAGTTTTAGAATGAACAGTTAGACTCAGAGTTTTACTAATAAAAAAAGGCTTTTTAGAAAAGTTTTATAGAAACAGTATGTTCTCAGATAAAGAATGAGTTTTCAGTAAAAGGTGGTTTTCTGGTGACAGTTTTGATTTTATAACCATGAGTTTTCATTAAAGCACATCAGTTTTTGTTTTAATCGTCCACTCACTTAGATCGTTCAAAGGATATAACCCCCCACTCCTAGTTTCTTTATTTTGCATGTTACTCGAAGGACGAGCTCGGGAGGATGGATACGGATGGCAGTCACTAGGGTGTTCGGTCCACCAGGTCTAGTCAAAGTTCAGTTTATTCAGTGTCAGAAAAGTCATGTATTATATAACTTTTGAATTATCATGCTCCAAGTAAAAATACCCAATAAAGTTCATAAACCCTAGAATTCCAAATCACATTTAGAAGGCTCTAGACACCATTGTTAGTGTCTCTAAGACTTGCCCAAGATTCTAAACATGATTTGCGTGTGAATAATCAAGTAAAGTTACGGAAAACCTTACATTGGTGCGTTGAGAAATTTCAAAAAAAAATTTGGCTAATGAAACTCCAAACTTTTTGATTGAGTTGTTAAACTCTTGGTTGAGTTTCCATATCACCTTAATCAACTCTCCAGATGCTAGCTTGATCAAATTTTGAAAAAAAAATTTCAAGAAGAAGAGAGAAGCTCACGTCATTAGAGAGAAAAAGATAGATGGTGAATAGTAAGTTCAAAACTTGGTTGGTGTGTGAGTTAATGAATCCAATTTATTAAGCCCAACCACTTCCATCAAATGTCTAAAGTTGATGTAAGTCGAGTGGGTCTCACCACTTTTAAATTCCAAATTTAAGTTGGCTTACTCAACACACAACTAGAGTTGGCCCCGGGTTCGTTTAATTCCGAATAAATGAATTTTTCGTCGCGAAATAATTAAATCCAATTTAATTAAATAATTATGCCTAGCAAAATTATTGCGATAGTCGCTTACGAATTAATTCTAAATTAATTTGTTCGCTCGAATTAAAATCTAATTTTAATTTCGTATTGAAATATGATTTCAAATAATATATCCGATATAATATTTTAGACCAAATAAATAAATTAAATAGAAAAATATAATTTAACTATAAAATATATTTTATCGATTAATTCTAAATTAATCATGTTCTCTCTTCTATACGAATTAATCCCAGATTAATTCTTGTCGCAATTAATCCTAGATTAATTTTCTCTCTCATAATTAATCCCAGCTTAATTCTATTCGAGTCAAATGTCATTGGTGAATCTTTGGGAAGCGACCCAAGAGATTCCTGGATATATTGGCAGTAAATACGGTTGTCGGAATATCCGACCACGTGCGTACCCCGTACCACGTTCTCATCAATTTACAAGACATGGTTGGCTTCTAGCAAAGCACCGTGCCTACCCAATTCTCCAGAAATATCCTCCAAGGAATATCATTTGTATCAGGTGTAGTAATACAATGTAATGCATAATACGATCCAGTATCAGATGTCACATGCTAGGCATAGGGCTGGCCTTGTGTCTGCCCCGTACGAAGCATATATCGGATCTCGGGTGACTAGTCTCTGTAATCGGATAGTCATGACCTAGTCATACTATCTTGATAGCTGCAGCATTTAATAGTACTAGTTCCGTATCATATATGACTATCATCTCCATATGACTGAAGTGATACTCCAATCTTGACATCATATCCAATACACTACGATTCTCAGTAAACCCAATAGAAGCGTACACAGAACCTGTTAAAGCTCCAAACGACCAATACCAAAGTAAACTGATTGTCGCAAGTAATAGGGATGCAAGTCTTAGGTTAAAAATCACATACACCTACCCTGATTCGGATTCCCATAGACACATAGTCATAATACCAATGGGACTCCGAGGCGGTCTATCCAGAGCGAAGCTGTTCCCGGTCCAACGGCTAACAAAACCTATTATTACACTTGTATAAGTATCTAATACCGAAATATATGAGAACTATGCCGTTAAGCTTCCATAACGCGCACAAGTGTAATACTAGTCTATACCGCATTATCGATGTCCAATCTCGATAATACTATTACTATGGATATTTAATGATTAAACCGTTCGTGGATTAATATTGTCTCATATCTTATCAATCTGATTTAACCATAAGGACTTTTATCATTATATATATCCAAGTAATCCAATTACAATAATGATAAAATAGCAATTTCCTTTTGTCACATAGTTAATTTGTACAAAAACACAATGTTCTTTACAAATAGTGATGCTATGAGTCATAATTGTCCAACAATCTCCCACTTGGCCTATAGCCAATCACTCAAGTATCTAATACCTGAACTATGTACATATCGCTCAAACTTTTGCTGAGAAATAGCTTTCGTCAGGGGATCTGTAATGTTGTCATCTGATACGATCTTCTCGATCTTCACATCGCCACGATGTATGATCTCAGGAATCAGATGGAAACGTCGAAGTACATGCTTGGATCGTTGATGAAACTGCGGTTCCTTAGCCTGTGCTATAGCCCCGTTATTGTCACAATACAAAGGTACGGGCTCAGCTGCTAATGGAACTACTCCTAATCCAATTAGGAATTTTCGGATCCAAACTGCTTCTTTTACTGCCTTCGCTGTAGCAATATATTCCGCTTCTATTGTTGACTGGGCAACAATCTATTGCTTGGAATATTTCCAGCTCACTGCTCCGTTGTTCAAACAAAATATGTACCCTAATTGTGACTTACAGTCGTCTTTATCGGTTTGGAAACTTGCATCGGTGAACCCAGTCACCTCAAGTTCTCCTTCCCCCATAGACTAAGAAAGCATCCTTAGTTCGTCTAAGATACTTAAGGATGTTCTTTACAACAATCTAGTGACCATCATCTGGATCGGCCTGATAGCGACTGCACATGCTCAAAGCATATGAGACATCAGGTCACGTACATATCATGGCATATATGATCAATCCAACTGCGAAAGCATACGGGATCCGAATCATTGCATTTCTCTCATCTTGAGTTTTAGGACATATGTCCTTAGATAGAGAGACGCCATGTGATACCGAAAGTAGCCCCCTCTTGGACTGATCCATGTTGAATCTCGACAACAATTTTTCAATGTACGAGATCTGGGAGAGTGCAAACAGCTTTCTAGATCTATCCCGGTAGATCCTTATTCCCAAAATAAAGGCTGCTTCTCACAGGTCTTTCATGGAGAATTTTAATGAAAGCCAAGCTTTCACCGATTGTAACATGGGAATGTCATTGCCAAGAAGTAATACATCATCAACATATAGGACAATGAATGTCAGTGCGCTCCCATAAACCTTATTATATACACAAGAATCATCTTCGTTTTGAATGAAACAATATTCTTTTATGATCTCATCAAAACGTTGGTACCAAGAACGCGATTCTTGCTTTAATCCATAAATGGATCGGTTTAACTTGCAAACCTTGTTTGCAAATTTTGGTACGACAAAACCATCAGGCTGTTGCATATAAACATCCTCCAAAAGATTTCCGTTAAGGAAAGTGGTTTTGACATCCATCTGCCATATTTCATAATCGAAATATGCAGCAATAGCAAGCATTATCCGAATGGATTTCATAATGGCAATAGGTGAAAAAGTCTCGTCGTAATCGATATCATGTCGTTGACCATACGTTTTAGCTACAAGCCTAGATTTTTATGTTTGTATGTTGCCTTCCATGTCCATCTTCTTTTTGAAGACCCATTTACAACCAATAGGCTTAATGCCTTCTGGTGCATCAACCAGTGTTTGGTTGGTATACATGGAATCCATTTCGGACTTCATGGCTTCTTGCCATAAAGCGGAGTCGATACCTTGCATCGCTTTCTCATACGTAGCCGGTTCATCTTCCTCAATAAGATTAATATCTACATGAGGTGAGATTAGAAACCCATACCTCTCAGGTTGTTTTCTGACTCTCTCTGACTTACGCGGTTCTTGTGTATTAGAAGATTGCGGAACAGTCTCATCCCTGATGGACTATTGTTGTTCCGTGAGGGGGTCGGTGCCAGGAAGAGTATCACTCCGATTTTCATTGAGTTATACTTTCTTCCCACTTATCACTGCATCTATGAATTCCTTTTCAAAAAAAATTGTATGAAGAGCAACAAATATTTTGTTCTCCTTTGGGTTGTTGAAGTAATATCCTTTGGTTTCCCTAGGATAACTTACAAATAGGCACTTATCCGATTTGGGTTCTAATTTGGTACCATCCAAACGTTTATATATGCCCAGCATCCCCAAATCTTCAGGAAAGAGAAACCTGGTTTCTTTCCGATCCACATCTCATATGGAGTCTGTCCAACAGACTTTGACGGAACCTTATTCAAAATAAGTATTGCACTGTTTAATGGTATCCCCAGAAGGAAATCGGTAGCTCAGTGCGACTCATCATTGATCTTACCATGTCCAACAAAGTTTGGTTTCTCCGTTCGGACACACCGTTCAATTGAGGTGTTCCGGGAGGAGTCCACTGTGAAAGAATATCATATGCTTTCAAGTAATCTTGAAACTTATTGTTTAAGTATTCTCCACCACGGTCTGATTGTAATGTTTTAATACTTTTGCCAGACTATTTTTCTACTTCGTGTCGAAACTCTTTGAATTTCTCAAAAGTTTCCGACTTGTGTTTCAAAAGATACACATAACCATAACGCGATGCCTCATCCGTAAAGGTTACGAAGTGTTCATATCGACCTCTAGCCTGGCTAGACATGGGCCCGCATACGTCACTATAAACGAGGGCTAACAGCTTGGTGGCATGTACACCTTTACCACTAAAAGGTGTTTTAGACATTTTACCTAACAAACAAGATTTGCAGACATCATATGAATTAGGATCAAATCCATCCAAGTATCCATTCTTCGAAAGAGTGGATATACGAGTCTTGTTAATGTGCCCATAATACAATGCCATAAATAAGTCTCATCTGATTTACTCAGTTTGAGCCTTTTGTTTGTCATGTTATATGTTTGAGATTCGTTTATATTCAAAAAATAAAGACCATTATTAACATCTGTTGTACATATCAAAATATCAACTTTATATATAAAACACCTAGTGTTCCTAAATACAAAGGTATACTCGCATCGGGTTAAACTAGATACAGAGATGATGTTCCTAGTCAAACTAGGTACAAAATAACAGTCACCTAATGTAAGTACATGCCCTGAGGGCAGATTTAAAACATAGGTGCCAACGACCAAAACAGCGAATCTCATCCCGTTTCCGACTCGTAGGTCGATCTCACTTGAATCCAGTCTCTTGCTAATCTACAGATCATGTACATCAGTACATATGTGAGTACCATAACCAGTATCAAAAATCCAATTTTTAAAACCAGTAGTGGACATGTTTATTTCAATAACAAACATACCTGAAGCTGGAGCCTTGCCCGCCTTCGCTTCCTTTCAAGTCTGCCTTGTACTTATGGCAGTCACACTTCCAGTGACCCCATTTGCCATAGTGTAGGCAGACGTCTTGGGATATGTCATTTGTCTTCCCATAAGACTGTGACGATTTAGCCTTGCCCCTTTTTTTTCTTCTTCACACCCCCAGAAGCCTTCGGCCAAGCCTTGGCCTTCTAGGATGTCGAAGTAAGATACGCCTCGCGCTTCTTGCCCTTCGAAGCTCTGACTCTGCCTCTTTCAGCATAGCCATTAACTCTCCAAGAGTTTTCTCTTGGTTCATCATATTATAGTTCATGACGAACCCGCCCCAACAGTCGGGCAGAGACTATAAGATCAAATCTATAAAAGTCTCGGCCTGGAAGGTAATGCCCAGCTGACCTAGCTGTTCGATGTCAGCAATCATCTGCGACACGTAGTGTTCGACAGATGTACCCTCTGACATACGCGAGTGAAAGAGCTTCTTTTACAAATCATACTTCTGATATCTAAGATTAGATCTGTGAAGGTCCTTCAATTTCAACACCATCGCATAAGGATCCAATCCCTTGTTCTGACGAAGAAACTGAGGGGCCATTACAGCAAGCATAACAGATTGAGTAGTAGAGTTATCATCACGATGAGTATTCAAAAGCTCATGCTTTACTGGCTGCTCAAGTCCGGGCTCAAGCCCAAGAGGTCTCTCTATAACATAGAGTAACTTCTCAGCTCTCAGGACTATCTTGAGATTCATTTCCCAATCTGGAAAATTTACGCCGCTAAAGACATTGTCACCAATGATGATGTCCATAACGTTAATCTTTCCAGCCATTTTGATTGTTATAGTCCAACCATCCAATCAAGTGTTTCGGGTACACGCAAATGCAATGGTTACTATAGTCCAACTATATAACCAACTACAAATAGAGTAGGTTTGAGTACAGTCTAACTGTTAAAAAATAATAAAATAATATTAATCCAACTAATATATATAATGACGTTAAATAATAAAAGAACGTGCATTAGCAAGTATTAAACGAAATTGAAAATTTAATACTAGCCTCCCATTATTTTTCGGCGAGCCTCTAACCCATTATTGAGTACTCGGGAAACCTAGTTTCCTAGTGGGCTAGGATCCCGTTAAATAATACACAACCTTGAATTTGGCTAACAAGCTGTATAAAATTTAACTAGGTAGATCTCTAAGATCAATTGGATCTCATCTAATTCCTAGATCCGGTAGGTGGACCTCCAAATCCAAAACATATATCTAATATATGTCCTAACATGTTTCCTCTGAATCAACTAAGCCTTGTCTTTGGCTCAACAAGCTTAATGATTCCAGTTAAGTGCGACCCATTGACAGTGGGAAAGCTTCGTAATCCACGTCGATGTACAGAAGTGACCTTGACTTTGGCCAACAAGTCACAACTGCCCAAGACATGCGATGTATAACAAAGCTTTCATGATTCAAACACATCTGCGATGGACAATGATCTTGACTTTGGCAAACAAATCAAAGCCAATCTTGGATCTTGAGAGAGAACCACTCAATGTAAGGAAACACTTAATATTAAATGTGAGGGTGTTTTTCGTAAATTGGAAACCAATTTATTATCTTTGATTAGGTCTCATCATACACCCTTAAACATGCATTCTAAAAGCATAATAAGGCGCGATAAATTTAATAATGATATGCATATGGATATTCACAATTTGTTCCTAGAACAAATCTCTCTTTTTCCTCTCTCCCGCTAGCACTTTACATTCTTCTAAAACCCAATTACATAACACTATAAGAAACCTCATTTAAATTGAGGGGAATTGGTGAGAAGAGATATACAATGAGAATGAGAGGTGATAGGCTGGACGCGTAGGTCC